>JAQQZZ010088286.1:0-14824 GCA_030265115.1 Mopalia vespertina
GTATTTGATTGGCTTCTTCGTTTTTTCAATTTGCTTTGATCTTTGTCTGACCGCCGCAACGGGGTAAGTGTGGCAAGAACTTCGTGGAGACATCAGACGTGCCTGAGGAAGATGGAAAGACTCGACTTCTTAGTGAAAGCCTAAGGGGGCAACAAGGTCACCGGAGTTTAAACACACTTCTTCTAATCGGCCCTTTGTCTCTATAATTTGGGAAATACCATCCGGGCATTCATTGACTATGTCACAGCATACTGTCTGGTCCTCCGAGCAAACAATTTTGTTTTTATATCTGGCCAAATCACATGAACCACCATGCAGGTAATTTGCGGGAAATACTGTTTGTCCTGTTGACCCTAAAGAGAAGAAGCAACAGGACACTAAAGGGTATATCGAGGACTTAAAACAATACCCGTCTATGTCCAAAAATGACATTTTGAGGAAAGGAATTCCAAAAGTTGTAGCTATAAAATCAATATATAAAGTCGTCTTTTAGATATGTGTTATCAAAACTTTGTCAAAGTAAAGGCTGGTGTCTTGATGTGCTCATTCGACCCCTGCATGGGTGGGTAACAAAATCGCCAAAAATGATCTGGAAAAACCTAGTAAGTCGAATGACTTAGGCCCTTATCTAGACTTGCTAGGTTTTACTCCTTCATTTGATCATGTGAAAATATGAGAAACTCTGAAAGAACCTAGTATGTCAGCAACTCTCCAGCAAGTCATGGAAACTGATCCTTTGTTTTCTCGTTTTTTGCATTCAACAGACATGCTAGGTTTTTCCAGATCACAGGATATATAGTTCAGCTTCTCCCTTCGAACAGCGGATTGCATTCAACTCAATCCAACCCTTACATAAGATTGGATTAGGTCTACATATTGTTATGATATTCACACATCCATTTGTTGAGAGGAACTGTGATGAAATGTTTAAAAACAATTTAATAATGTGGGTGGGGTCCGATATATTCTCAGAGATTGACTGGCTGACATGTTTTTTTCTTTTTGGTAGTTAGCTGGTGTGTATGCCAGGACAGTTTAAATGATACCGACACGACAATTTGTTGTCAGAATATTAAATTCAAATGTCAGTGGTAATCGCATCCCATTCTTTCTTTGTATTAGGCCATTGTTCTGTGATTGCCCCAAGGTCGCCCAATAAAAAGTAGAACCGTAATAGCTGTAATACCTGTGGCGCAGGCTTGGAGCATGGTGTTTACACAGATGCTCTGATGATTTAAGCGATATGCGGAAACCGAAATCCAATTTGTTTGTAGTCTTATATAAATCCAAAACTGTCTTTATTTTGTTTTCACGCAGAACCGTTACTGTTCCCCTTCAGCAGATGGTATGAGACAGGGAGAGTCGTCTGTCCTATTGGTCTTTAAGCTTACTGGCACATGTAACCACTTTGTTGTCGTGTTGCCACTGGTGGGTGTGTGTGTGGGTGCGTATGTGTGTATGTATGTGAGCACGCCGTCATAGATGGAAACTACAATCCAATTTAGTATAATTCTTATCAGTCTATTAACAACAAAATGTCAAATATAAACGCATCCTTTTGTCGGTATTTTGTCATCGACCTGAAATTGTCCTTGGCCAGAACAATCATAGGTGTTTACATAGTGACTAAAATACAATAACATCTGTTTCTGATACGAAATGTAGCATAGGTATTTATAGGACAGGATGCTTCGAGTGGTTATTAAAAACAGACACGACGGACATTTACTTAGATTTATACTGACTTGTGCAAAGCAGGTGAAAAAATAAATCTAAGTGTATTATCCACAAGTCGCTACTCCGATAAATGAAAACATACTCATGTTAAGTTTCTATATTTCGGTTTATTAAACTATCATCATGAATAAAGAGTTTGTTCATAAAACAAATAATAATATTATGATTATACAAAGACCGATATATGCATTGACTGATTATATAGCTGAAGCTTTTATAGGTATGATAGAGTTTAAAAGCGATGGGAAGAGTTTTAATCGTTTGGACATGTTTTGTCATGAAGTAACATATAACAAGTTCATTTATTATCCATATAACCATTGACCTACATATTCAAGACAAATCACTTCCCACGACCTGTAGATCTTATTAATTGTATTTCCATTGAATAAAATCTCTGATTTAATAATATACATTGTATTTCTGAAATGGATTTTTAATTTTTCCTTTGAAATTTGAATGAGTTGTTTAACATGGTTTACAAGTCACATAGCATTATTTATATGATATATAACCTCAGGTTGAATTAAAATACTAACCGTCATACACATTAGCATTGAAATTTATTCACCGTAAATCCAGCATTCTTTGAGCATGTCTTCAAGGAAACCGTTGCTAAGGAGCAAGAATTTATTGACTGGTAGGTTTATATGTAAAGTAACAAAATGCTTTCAAAAGACTTGTATTTCACTTGGCATTATTTTTTTTATAGAAATCATAACCAGTTGATAGGCCTACATCCTGGAAGGCTATTGCCCTTTTTATGCTAATTTAGTAAAATAATTCCCAGGGCATGTCTGCCAATTTCTTTTCAACATAGCCAATATTCGATTCATAAAAGTTATGACTCAGACTGAACTGTTTCGTGTGCCAGCACGATTTCACAAACCGCGAAATTTGTGAAACATTTGACGAATCGCGCTTGTCTAAATATTCAAATGTCAGCCAAACAAAATATGTTTTCTACGAAGTATTGCAAACCTCGAATCGAAAATTGTCGCGTTTGTGTTGCGTAAAAAAAATCGTGAGTTGGCCGGTATTGTCAGGGGTGGTTGGAGGGTTCTTCCTATTGCCTGGTGCCCTAAGAGTAAAGGGCAACAAGAAGCGGATCTGGTTGTGATGTCCTTGTATTGCGTCCTCTAATTGTCTTCTCTGGTCATTGTTTGTTGCCAGCTACATGGAGGGTGGTTTCCTTTACCTTTACGCCGGCACACCGTCAATTCAGTCAAATAGCAATTAAAACAGCGATAAACCCCAAACAAACAAAGAAACAAACAGAACGGTTGTGTCCATTGATTATGGTATTACCGATTATAGAGATTTGGGGGCATTATTCAGGTCATAGTAAATCAGCCAGCGTCAATTAAATGACATCTAAACTTGCTTCGTATAAACGTATATATAAAAACGCCCTATAGGAACTACTTCGTTCCACAGTAATGTCATATGCCTATCTAATTATGTATCAATAGCCAACAGCCAATAAATCATATTTATTTATAAGTTCGGCAAGGTAGCGACATTATCATCTGCAGATGCCTGGCCAGATGGAAGGGTTCTTTGCACTATCAGTTTTTGGAGTAAAGACGCTTTCTGGAATATGGCTTGTGATTCGAAGATTCTGTCGACTTCAGAAAAAAAAGCCCTGGGGGAGACGTTCAAACGAATTGTGTTGTTTGTTAAGTTTGAAGTTCTGCTGTTGGCGTCCTGGATTGCATCTAGCTGATTTTGGACTTCCTTACTTAACCTCATATCATTATTGAGTCCACTAACATGCACGCAATTATTGGGAGTCATGTAGCTCCCGCAAAGGGATGCCCCTTTTCTGCCAATATTATAATATTGGCACCGTTGATATTGAAATTGTGTTAAACAGTCTTAAGCGCAAAAGGTGTGTGTGTGTGGAGAGGGGGAGGGGGCGAACAATCAAAACGAAAAAACGTTTAGTTTTGGATGATAATTGATTCGGAATTTAATTGTCTTTGGGATTGATCCTGAATGTGATTTGTCCTTTAGGTCACCATAGTCCAAGGCTTTGTCTGGCTTTGGCAAAAATCCTTCTCAATGGTCTGGTGTAAAAAAAACCCAACAAATCAATGTACCGAAACAGACTCGTTTCCAGACACTACTTCTGGTATGTCGCCCTACTGAGGCACTGTTGTTATGTTATTTGATCATCCATATACCATTGTTCGGTGCTGCGTACTCATGATACCACAATAATCTTTCGAGGTTTTGCCGAATGATATAGAGCTGATTCATGTCGAATAGTGAGGTTACCGGGGATGTGCTTTTGGTACAAGAATACTGATGATTTTTACTTATAGTTACCTTGTATTGTACAGTTGCTATGTTACTCAATGTATGTGCATTATCTATGTTACTCAATACATTGGTTGGGTGCCTGGTCTTATACCATGTCCCGCTCAGGTCAATTTGACATTTTTCTTTGAAACTTTAACAAAGTGTCAACCGCGTTGTTATGACATCGGGAAATGTATTCCGTGTGAAAGGTTCAGTTTCAGACCAACAATGGATCTTTACTTTAATCTTCGTATTGTGTCAAATAACACGTTTGTATACTCTGCTATTTCAGATTGTCTTGTTTGGTCTCGCTTGACTGCCATGTGTCGTTAAAATTATCACGTGAGCTCAAACGGAATTTTGATACGTGCATTATGATGAGTAGACTGTGAATATGACTGACCACAATTACCGTGGGTAAATTAACACGTATGTTTACATAGAATGTAAACTTACAATTGTCACTCCGCCACCCCCTTTTCCCGTCTCCCTTTTGTACACCCCGTTACCAGATAAGTATAAATCACCCGTTTGATCGTAGTTATTATTAATAAACGGACCAGATAAACAAACTCTCGTATTATACGAAAATAACATCAACTCCCGTTCTCTTACCTTATTCCCTTTTGCTGATCTTTTCTTTTTTCATTATTATATACGAGCTATATTGTCCTTCAACTGAAAAAAAACTAATGCTGGTTGGAGATGTCTAGCACAGTTATAGAGGACTCTAACTATTTTACATTTTCTTCTAATTCTAAATGCTTTCCATATGAATTGTCTGTGCATGTGCCCCTGATAGTTTTCAGATAAATCTCTTACTTCTACTTTTTCTGTTCAGTTTTGAAATATTTGATTAGAGTTCGTTGTTTTCAGTTCTGATTGGTTGTCACGTGGTAAATAATAAGACAAGACGTTGCATAATTTGCAATATTGCACGCTGGAACGTGGTGTATGTCATTTATTTTGTTTCCAGTAAAAGTTATCTCCCCTTTATATGTATCCGAAAGCGTTGTCTAGTAAAATAAACTAGGGACATCCGTTTCATAAAGTGTTATAATGTAAGTGTAGCCCATTGTTTACGGAGGCTTATGTTAACAACTCAACAAAATGAGTCTAAACACCGTCACGGGTATGCCTGCATTCGGTCTAAGTGATATATGCATGCTTTAAAAAGGAACATCATGATTTGTCCGAACACTTATAATTATATTTGTATCTCTGACACCGAGACTCCAATTTTTTAATGTCATTTTTATAGGAAAAAGAATACGCTATTAGATTGATTGATTGATTGATTGATTGATTGATTGATTGATTGGTGTCTTACGCCGCGGTGAAGGGTATTTCACTTATATGACGGCGGTGTATTCCAACAATAATGTACACTAGCACAACCAAGATATGAAGCGTTTCCATAATGTCAGAAAGTTAATTTTCCTCCAGTGTAAGTAAATACAGCATTGTTACTATTCAAACAAACTGCCCTTAGCCAAAGGGCAATACGCTTTTTGCGAAATACTTTACAAAATTAGTTTTTCTCTGTGTAATTTTTTTCTTACGGCAATGGCTTTTTGTGCTGGATTCACGTGACCAATCCGATCTTTCTTCACAGGAGTCCTTGCCCCCCAAGTTGGTGCACCAGATGGTGAATCAAACTTATGTACACTACAGCTCGGTGCACAGGAGACCGCGTGATTTGTACAAATACCATGGTATTCTTTCTTTGCTATTGTACGCTGCTTTCTGTATTGTTTTCAATTGAAAAGATCTTGTCATCATTGTTACAGAAAAGGAAAGGTACTCGCAAACTAGTCACATCTCTGGGTTTGAGGGCATGACCAGTGTTATACACAGAGCTAGGCTCCGCACTTAATCTGCTGTGAAATCTAGAATGCTATCCAACATTCACGTGACCACCAAAAGTGGCCCAGTAAGTGAACACTTCACTTGGGAGCGCCGTACTTTATTTATTATTTTAAATAATGCCAGCCGATTTGGTGACGGAAACCATGCGCCCTCGACAACACTGACAAGACACCAAGACAGGGCAAATACAGGCATAGTACACATACAGCATAAAACAGAGTTCGGTTCCATGTTTCCTCTAAGCTCTGAAAGCACAAGCGCAACATGAAGCTCCCTCCCAACCCTCATCCAAGTTCAAATATAGTTACATGTACATAGCAATTAAGGTATTTTTTCCGGTTTGAACTCGTAGAATTCAGGACAATCAACGCTACAGTACAGAATAAAGTAACCATTATCATGAGAACGGACACTTATCTAATCTGTTCTTAAACGTGGCTTGTCTTTAAAACAGGAAGTTACCATATATACAAAACTTTCCTTTTTGTGCGCAAATCAAACAATATATGAAATGGTGAATCCCATGAGGGCAGCGCACCTATTAACTGTTTTGAATTTTAGAAACTTTTTTTATAGATTTTAAAGAAAATAGAATCTGACTAGTTGAACCTATGTATCATTAAACTGGGACAAGGACAGGCCTAACGTGATTTATCTATTCCACGGTTACTTTTGTGTACTTTTGATTTACTGAAAGGAAATGCTGACCAAAATAGACATACTTTTGTCAGTATCTGGTGACATGTATTTGTGCATTTTCGATTGTCATAGAGCCGTGTTTATGGGTCAAGCTAGGTACGTGACAATGAGTAGACCTACAGAATTCCATCCACGATAGTGACCTCACAAGGGGGTCGTTCCGCTCTTGACACGACTCGCATATTACCATCATGCATTGATATCATGAACTTTTATGTGTATTGGACTTGATCAGGTCAGCAGTTGTCTAGATGTTGATATATAATTCGTAGACTAACGCATTGGAGTCACATAGCAGCCAAACAGAAAACTTCGTTCTCCTCATTTACGCCCATATGTCATTGGTCTAATTTGCGTTTATTTTTATACTAGGGCGATAAATAACAAACAGAATTGTACAATTTGCAAACCTTATCACTCAGTGCATTCTAAATCTTCTTTCTTTTGTAATTAAACAAACTAGACAATGGTATCTGCTCATTAAGAATAACTATGCTCAGCATTAAAGCCAACGCAAATAGCCCGTCAATACCTAAATCATTCTAAACGTTATTCGCGGACCTACCTCGAGATTTCATACGGAGATACCAGCTCTAAGGTATCACCGGCCATCTTTTCGCTGATTATCCCCCGTTTTTCGGGATTTTTATTAAAAGAAGTTTACACCATACATTTGCCAAAATTTAACTCACAATAAGGTGGAAATGAAATACTCCAAGATTTGCCGAATCAAAACCTTGATAAATCCAAGAAAATAAAAATTAACAAAAGCATAGTTAACTTCCTAACCTCCGGTTTGAAGTCAAGCAGAGAAAAATCATGCAAGTCTTATATACTACCATCGACAATGGGTTTCTAGGGTTTGCGGTTTTAAAAAGTGTTGATGGGTGAATTAATTCGATGCATGACGGTTACGCGGTGCGGACGGTGTAAATTAAAGAGACTGATTTAAACTGATGTTTTGCAATGACTTTGACGTTGAAAATTAACGAATACGTAAATATTTCAAGCAGCAGCGACTGTGTGTTAACAAGTAACCAAATGTGTATCATAGTGTCTTGTGGAAGACCTCAATGTATCACTTACAATCTATATACCAGACGATAACCATACCACCGTGACTTTGTCAATTTGTCAGACTTTCCAAATTTTTTCAAAACTTTTCCAAATTTTGAGGCTACTATGGTAGCGTCTGACAGTATTAATTGAACAGGTCGTATCCAAACTTGCTTAAAAAAACAATGAAAATTGGGGTTTTGTTTTGTTTAATTTGGATTTAACATTATACATCGTATAAGTTATTTTACTTATACGATGGTGTGCCAGCATGAGACCAATAACTTTTTGAATGGCTAACATCTTTTAATTTTGGTTAAATTAAGACTCAGACATAGAACTTGCCTTAGTTTTTAAAACTATTTATACACGCGCTTATGTGAAAACCGTAAGAACAAAAGAACATAAGGTGTTTATTGATCTTTTCAGTCAGTCGAGTCTATTCATTTAGCAAGTAAATGCAACAGAACGGTTCCGAAACCAAAGTATATACATTTTTACCTCAAAAGATCACATTTTATAATAACAGATAAAGCACAAACACGTGTTGTTGTTTACAAAGTATTGTGAAGTCCATCCACGCTGGGATGCGACGAGTATCTCTGCGCGCTGAAAGTTGGTTTCCGAAATATCGGAAACCAGACAAAATGGCTCGGTGATACCTTTCATAGAGCAGGAATCTCCGCAGGTAGGTCCGCGAATAATGTTTAGAATGTACCTAAATTAGAGTCTCTATACGTTAGAGAGAATTTTTGGCTACTTTCATGAACGGCTCTGAGGCAACATACCCCTTTGTGCCTCTTGCTTTAGTTCAAACTCTGTATAACGATGAATGTCTTATGGTGAATATATACAGTGGAATTGTGTGGACTATTAGTTACCGTAAAACCCATCATACCATGGCTATAACGTACCACGATCGAATAGCCTATTTGACCTAGCAGTTCTCTTCCGTTTGTTCCTCTGATCGGGTTTCAAGCCAGTTAGTAACCTAATTAAAAATGAGGCTTAATTCGTGACGTGAATATGCTGTTCCAATAAAAGTATAAAACAAAGTACCCCCGGATGACGATCAAAGATAAGGGACACTGGGTACGAATATAAATCCCATTAATTCGAAACCCTTAATGCCACTTACATGGTTTCTTCTAGAGACCTTAGACATTTTGAAATTTGAGCTTGCTTTGCTACAAAGGCCACAAAGCAAACACATCAAACTCTTCCGTGATGAATATAAGACTTAGTTATGTATAAACAGAATAGGTCTATAAGTTTATTAGTAAAGTGTTCATGTGTCTTCCCTGAGCTTAGGGCCCACGCGGTGTGGATTTGTCGTTGCGTCTTGTGTTGTAAGTCTTCATATGTTTAGATTGACACATGAGTTATGTTCTGTGCATGAATGTCTATATAATGACTTGTCATTGTGTGTTGCAGTGATGTCGATGATAACTGATTACCTTTATTGATTAGGCTTACACGTCATCAGATAAAGAAATAACACGTAGTGAGTCAAGTCCGCAAAACCCCGACGCGAATAGCTCCGTGAGGCTGCATGCACCAACGAAACCAAACAACCAAACATTTAGAAAACCACGTAGAATGTTAATTTGATGGAATCAACAACAGCGTACAGATGAAGGCATTGGTGTCCTTAGTGCACGGTTGATAGCTAAGGAGGTACATTACACGGAATGCAAAAGCATGTGCTATATGGATGTTAAGTTTATTTGATTGATTGATTGAGGCTATACGCCATATTAAGTGTTAGTTCTCTCATATGTTGGCCTATTAGCCCAATGGTTGAAGGGGATTGTCATTGGCAACAAAACAGTGATACGACGGAAGACCAGCATGTACAGTGTTACTATCCAGTATAACAAATGTCCAAACCCACAACTCATTTATCTCGTATGCCAAATAAAATAGACTTTAATGACACGCGAAGGGCATTTAAGAGTGTTTCAAAGTTAATTTGGTTTTCACTTCGTCGTTGATCTGCTAAGCATACATCTTCCCTTTACCAGTGTGTTACAAAACAACGAACCCGAGCAGTTTCATGTCGGGGCTCCCCGTGTTCGGAGGTAGGGCTACCCGATAATGTCGGACTTCGCCTTACGCCCTGAGTCACTATGGGTCGAACCTGGCATTGCTTCAAGACTCACTTTAGGAAGTGACTCATATTAAGTCGAGATACATCTTACGTCGGAACACATCTCACATCAGGGCTCATCTTACGTCTGGTGTAACCTAACGTCAGATCTCATTTTAAGACTGGACACGCCCTACGAGTAGACTCATCTTGCCTATAGGGACTCAATTGAGGTTGGGCCTTTGGGTATAGGACAATTGGCAAACCGGGCGGTGTGGTATATAACAATGATCCATTTTGGGTGTTAGGGAATCGCTCTGCTGTCCAGTTCAAGATTAGCAATTTATTTCTCGCCTGTAGGTCAGTATTAAAGGTAAGTGTGAACCAGACGAAAAAGCTCTCCGACATTGTGTTGTAGCAGATGTAGAAATGACAAAATCCTATATCAAACGGCTTCGATTGGTTCGTCTGGAATGACCAACTACAGAGCTGTTCATCTGGATTTGTTATAAGACACCGCTATCCTTGCTGACTCGTCGTTTTCTTTTTTCTTTTAATTGGATAATTAAAAGAGTAACCTGAGAATATCAGACGGGCTGTATCTTAATCAATACGATTAGGTTTGTTTTATTGGTGTTTAACGCCCAACCTTATGTTATTTTACTCATGGGTCAGGGTGCCAGTCCGTTGGGTGAACGCAATCACCATCGCAACCAAATGCCACAAAGACAGCACAGAACACTCCCAGGACGCAGTGCTAAGACATCGCAGGTCGGCTTCATGTTGGCCCTTAGCTTCCAGAGCACCAGAATAACGTTAAGGAAGTAGCAGGGAGCTGTTGAGCTTTGGTTTAAGTCAGATTGGAGTTAGTGCTATATCATACTGCGTCTTCGCATAAAACAACTACTTGTAAACTGGTGACGTTGATTAAGTTACTAACAACGCTATAACTAATACAAGTGCATATATAATCGAGCTAATCGGCTCTTTCTGTCATGTGATTGTCTTGTGTTGGCTTTGTTTGTTCGTAGTTTTGTTGGGGTGGTGGTGGAGGGGGAGGGGGGGGGGGCGGGGGGTTCTTCCACCCACTCATTGCCCTTAACAACCTTAAGTATGGCATTAACCCCAATCAAAGAAAACAACCCACGACATGGTGCGACAATCGGGGTAACAATTGAACTTCTAAATTATATGTTAATGAATGACCAGTGCTCTGTGACTTTAAGGCTACTTTTGTAATAAAAACTGTACATCTCAAGCCTATAATTGACTGCAAGACAGACGTAACGGAATAGCTATGCGGTAGGTAGGAATAAAAAAAAAATTATATTCAGTAAGTATGTTTGTCTTCAGTTAGGCAACAAAGCTAATTTGAACTGATGTACAATAACGTACTAATCCCACAGGCCAATATAAGCCACTGCAATCCAGTACATGTCATTTCCCTGTTAATCTGAGAACAATCAACGTATACTCTCTATTTATTACACTTATTTTGTTAAAACGATATATTGTAGGTCAAACGCCGACATTAAACTCTCCACGTTATCAGCCTCCAGGCGGTTGATGTGTATTCAAACGTGTCCTTACTCATTATGTATTATTGTATTTTAATGAACCCAGGTACAACAGCTTAGAGGCATTGTGGACCAACTGACGTGTAATTGTTCTGTGAGATGTGTTCAAAATTCAGATGCTTGTGTGGATTGGTATTACAGATACAGTGACCTTCATACTTTATCCATATAAAGGCATACCGGCTTATTTAGAGTTGGTGTTTCCACCTAATTATCAGAAATTGTATGTGTATTTAATGCAAGCTGAAATCAATTGATGGTAATAAATGAATACAGTTTAATAAAGATAGTTGTTAATCATTGCAGTGTTAAACATTCACAACACCCACAATGCGGTAGTCCGCCCCTACAGGTACACGAAAGACTCCCAAATGTATGTAGATTGCATTATGTTGACCATTAACCAGAACTACGAATGTAAACTTGATTTGCTACAGTAACTATACACTCTATTGACTATATAGATGTCAAATAACCTTGAGTAGGCCTATGCAAACACAGCACATACGCCAACTCCAATACAATTGCTTTCGGATATCACATTGGTTAAACATCAGCTTGACTACTACAAAACTGTGGCGCCAGTTCTAAGGCACATCCGTCTTATACGGAGAGAAATCTTAAGGTCCAGAGTTCTGTAAAATGTAAAACAACAATCAAATAAACAAGACGATAAATTCCCAGTGAAACCGTGGAGGGTTGGGAGGGAACTTCCTGTTCGCGTCCCTTGTTCTTTCAGAGCTAGGAGGGCATCATGGAGCCGATCTGTGACGTCTTTGTATTACGACCTGTGATTGTCCTGTATTTGTCGTGTCTTGTTTCTGTTTGTTGTCGGTGGTGTCAAGAAGTTTCCTTCCACCATTGGGCTGTCACGCCGCCATGTGAGTGAAATAACCTAAAGTACGGTGTTAAAGTCCAATTAAATAAACAAACTTTCCAGTGAAACCCATTATAGCGTCAATAAATTTGACATATGTCATAGGTCGATAAGCCTGGGTCTGATTACATCTATATTGGTCAGCGAGACCAGCAGGACAAGCTTGTCTTTCACTCGACAACATGAAACAGTTTTACTCCACTGACGCTGAAACGTGACCTACATTCACCTGACAGAATGTTCTCGTGTTATGCCATCTTTGTCCGATGAGGCGAGACTGGATTAACATTTTCAGCAATACAACAACAACTAATAAATTTTGCTAGACTCCACAGAAATGCTGATGTTGTAGATAACATAGAGCTGTCCACCAGGTATCAATTGTCTGTTATTTCTTTACAAACAAATTACAAATGTGCGTCCACAGTACAAACAAAACCCTTATATGCTAGTATATAGTTATAGTGTGTTCTTTTGTATGCATGAATTGATACATAGGTCATTCAAGTTTATGTCATAAAGAGGACGCTGGCGATTATATGGAAACATTTAATAAGGAGAAGTCGCTCAGACGAAAACAGTCTGACAATTACCCTTCGATTTGCTCAAGTCTCAAACCATATATTGACACTTTAAAACTGTGAAATTAGAAGAAGACCAAAACCTGATACTTTTTAGAAGGATACATAACGATATAAGACCTCAAGTTTCACACTCTCAATTCAATAGCGGTGGGTAATTGTTGGTGTCCGTGCAGTAGGCGTATTATAGTACCAACAATGGCTATCAAAGATGTCACATCAAACCCCGATCAACAAGTGTGTATAGGCTACACAAAGTAGGCGACAATGTAAAGGTTCAAAGGATTGCCTGTTGTTTAAGTTACACTAAACGTAAAAGGAAACGTGTAGGCAAAAATTTGAGTCTTTAAGTTTTGTTAACCGGTTCATCAGTAGAATGTTATCTTTATTTAGCTTTGATCGCCCATTATATAGCGGTGCATCGCCGGGGGCAGAATAAACAAGTACGGTAGCGTGTCCTTACCCACCTATACTAGTGAGGGACGCCCACGGGTTATCTAACAAATAACACAAACACGAAATGTATGGAGGGCCATTTTAATGTTAAATCTGATTCTGGGTTAAATTTAATCTGGCCCTCCATTGAAATGTAGTCAGCCTGGTCTTTAGGATTACACATTTATTTACAGGTTTTATTGTATTTTTCTGTTATAACGGCTCAGTATTGCTGGTGTTTGGGGGAAAACCTAGGAGAAACCTCTCTACAACACGGCCTTACTGTAGCAAAAAGCCCAGTTTACTTGTAAAACAGGAAAATAAGGGGGTGTTTTTCGTCATGAGGGTATGCTGGTGGACATTTCCTTTATATGACCACTTTGTATTTGTCACCGCTTGCCAGACCCGAGTACTGGCCCTGCTAGCCAGAGACCCGAGTGCGAACCCCGGTGGAAGCAAGCACAACTTTCTTTCACTCTAGTAAAAACAGACACAACACTACTTATATAGGTTTGTAACAGGAAGCTATGAATGTGTTAATTCACCCTGAAGCTTGTAGGCCTATACGTATAGCCAGTAATACGTTGTACTCTTCTGAAATACGTTAACTTAATTTGACTCAATATTTCAGAATTAACTTGGGTATCATCAGGAGATAATGACAAATAAGCAACAACATTGTTATGTGTGAGTTCTAACTAGACCTACAGACAAACAGGTAAAATAGACAAAATGAGATAATTTAGCGTTAAGCTTAAAAAGCTTGCGGCAAAATTATTTAAGGATTGGGTATATAAACACAAGATTTAGATTAGATACAATACAGGTAAGCAATTTAAACAATTTATGAAGACAAACATAGTTCATTAGTGCATCAAAGCTCATTGTTGAATCTCTTTAGAGCTAAAATTTTCTTCATAAATTACTGAAATATTGAATCAAAATGAAACAAACCATTTTTGGAATAACAATACTTGTGTATTATGTTTAACTTAATTAAGTCATTAAATCAATTGCATTGTTGAAGTAAGAGTTGTCTGATCAATCTTGGCTTGTAATACAGGCGGTTAACAAATCTTCCTATATCCTGGTGCATGGGCCGGATTAGGCCTACAGTACTTGTGGGCCCTAGGCCAAACTGTTTTATTTGTTTGGTGGCGCGTTCAGCCTCACATGGCTAAAGTCGCCCCGCCATAGGGCAAACTCATCAGAGGGCCCCTACATTTATAGAAATGTTGGCATGTTTCAGTATCCAGTATCCCCAGGTACCCTCGGGTCCCAGGCCCTGGGACAATGCCCTTTTTTGCCTATTGTAAAGCCAGTCGTGCATGCCTGTTTTGCAAGAACAACACTGAACAACACCTTGTCTGATTGCAATTATTCTAGCTCCCTGTACTCGTGATCAGTGTAAGGAGGGTGTTACCCGGATCGTTAGGATGGTGTTATATGTTACCTGTTAGGTGGCACAACTAACACCGAGAATGACGTTAAACCCCCAAATCACACATTCTAAGTGTATGGCATGTTACCCGGATCGTTAGGATGGTGTTATATGTTACCTGTTAGGTGGCACAACTAACACCGAGAATGACGTTAAACC
>JAQQZZ010088297.1:2870-18091 GCA_030265115.1 Mopalia vespertina
GCGTATCTTTCTCATTGCCAGGTAAAACCAGAGTTGCTACCATCGTAATACACTGACCTTAGCCAGAGGGCATCTAAAAGCTTTGTGGAAAGCGTATCTTTCTCATTGCCAGGTAAAACCAGAGTTGCTACCATCGTAATACACTGACCTTAGCCAGAGGGCATCTAACAGCTTTACTTTTTTTGTTATCTAGAACTTGAGGAAGATTATGTTTCCAACAAAACAAAAGACTATTTTACATTTCCTGGTTGTTTATATAGTGTGTGAGTACACCACCATTATATAGAGAAATAGCATAGTATCAACTATCATCAGTCAATCTGAAATTATTATGAACATATATTACATGTTGTTTTACCATTTTTGCTCAGTTGTTTACCATAGTGAAAGAAATCAGCTTGATAATCATTAATGGAGGGAAGACACACTTGCTTATTGAGTGTCAATACTCTTGAGCTGAATACGTCTCAGCTCAAGTCACATCATGCTCAAGGGTATTTCACTTATATGATGACGGTGTAACAGTACATAACCTCACAACCATAACATGTGGAGTGGTTTGTTTCTTAAGTGATCTATGTACAGAAGGATAAGCAGTGTTTTTCTAACAGAGATGAATACTTACAGGAGTGTGTTGTGTTGCTAGTGTTGGTGCACACTACATTCACATGAGTGGAATACTCTTGATCACAGTGTTAAACACCAATCAATCAATCATTTATACTTCAAAAATTAGATATTAATAATCAAAATGAAGCTGCTCCCAAAAGACAAATTATTTCTCTGGCACCTTGTTGTATAATCTTAGTAAACTAGATTGTGATTGTGTTTTGAAAAACCATGTCATTTTGCCTGTCCTACCTAGGTATCCAGGAACCAGATTTAAATTTCGGCTCTGATGAAATAAAGGGGAGGCGACTGGTCACAAAGACGAGAGACGTTCTTCTCGGCTCAAGTACAATTCAGCTACGATCTCTGTTAACACATCGTACAGGCATTATTGGATGGTTTCCTGTCAACCAAACAGCCAATCAGTGGCAATCTGGGAAGCATGCTATGAAACCTGATGATGTCACCACTGGTCAGGGTTTGTCTCGTGTCGTAGGAGGTTTAGAGTTATCTGTGAAGTTTGCTCACAATGGTGACCGGGAGAGGGTGATAAATACTGGTCGAGGGGTCGGCTGGTCTCCATTAGATCTGGATGTGGAAGAGGAAGAAGCCTGGCACAGTGAAGGTAAAATAAGTTAAACATTGTGTATTCTGTAAACCTGGTGATATCTGGTAAAGGGCTTCTGTTCATTGGTTCAGGTAACTTTCTCTCTCTTTAGTTCACATACATGTAGATTACCATTTTGTTATTCAAGTAGTTTTATTATTTTGAACTGGTTTTATTGACAGATGAAAGTGGTAGATCGTATGTGGTAACAGTGAATGTTCACGAGACCACCTTTCCTCTGCAGAATGCTATGATAATAGGACAGAATAAGATTGATCATCAGGCCAGGTGCTATGTCAGATATAAGCTTTATGATAGAGGTGAGTGGCTGAAGATTAAAATATAATTTGTATAAATTTGTTGGCATTATTTGTGATGTTAAATTTCAATATTACCTTTTTCTCAAGGTTTGTTTATTTTTTTCCTGTTTCAAAGATGGATAATTTTATTGCCATTCTTAAAAGCTAAGTCATTCTGCAATGGACTAGGCTATTTTAGGTTACGTTCAGCATAAATACCATAGTGACTAGCACTGAAAGCGGTATGTTGGCCTGGTTGTAACATTTAACCTAAACTCTGATGGCTTTGTGTGACAGGTCCCTGGATCTACTGGTCAGGTGTGGGCAGCCGGATTCCTACCTATGTGGCTCCGGCAATCATGGGGGTGGTTTTTATAAGGTTTCCTCTCGGTTTTCCACCGTAATAAGGCAAGGAGCAGTGTGAAGTGGACAATCCGTCATCATATTAGTGAAATACCCTTGAGTACGATGTTAAACCCCAATCAAACAAACAAACAAACTTTTGTAATTAGTAATACTAACTGTCAAAATATGTGTCATTTTGTTGACGTTTATGTGTATAACCTTTCTGAATGTGAATTATAAGACTTTGTTTTCCGTATTTTCATAATGCATCCCTAAAACATGTTTGTACAGCCATTTATCTCATTTACTAACAATAGCACCATATGAATATTCTATGAAATTGTATTGTTAGTCAATGATATAGGTGAGAGGTATATGAGTAACAGATTAAGCCACTGACCAACTCCATTGTTACTGTCTATATTACAGGTGAACCGAGTGGAGTTGTACAGAATGCAGTCCCCAATCAAACGGAAACACCCGATTTTGTCAACCATCCACTTTTATCAAGAACTCTACAAAAGGTCTGTAAAGGCTTTATGTGTTGTTTATTGGCAGAAATAAAAGTTTTACCTGGAAAGGATCCTAAATTACTTTATCAATTTTCATTTTTTTACTTTTTCACACCTGTACAATTAATATTTTAGATTTGCCCTGGTTCTCTCAGAATAATTCAGTAGTTGTTTATTGGACAGGGGAACACCCTTCAATGTACCACCTCACAAGTTTAGTTGACCAGGCACATACTCAAATCTCTAATGGAGATCTCCGGCTAGTTTTTACGAGTTTTTTCCCCAGTTTTCCACAAAACACCTGCAAAACATTTCAACAGATAGATGAAATATCATTGAATATAGCGTTAACTCAGCAATCAAACAAAGAAACAAATCAGCTTGTAAGTAAATATAAGTAATTCGTTTCTGTGTCTGTGATGTTTCAGGTGTCAGTGAATGAGTCCGAGGAGACACGTCACCTGTTGTTACATGTTATGGATGAGGTGTGTGAGATTGTGGGACAGATCAGTATGTCCGATCTAATGAGCGTCACCTGGGATAATTATGACAGGTTGCAGAAATTACTGGGAGCAAGGTACTCTATATGAGTGTTAATTCACCTGTTTTAATGAATTCATTTGTGATAGTAGTTACATATTTTACATATTTTTATTGTTTGAACCATGATTCATAAAAATGTAAATGGTATACGCCATAACTTGAAAGAAATAACATGTTTGGGAACAAATTTTGAAAATAATATATTAGACTTACGTAGGATTTGGAGAGATTTTGTGATATTACATTTGTGTTTGTGACAAATTTGACATTTTATCCAGGAGTGCAAATACAACAGGCAAGGAAATATTCAGCTTAAAAATAATCTTAGACTTGTATTGGAAACTGAGCTCTTTGATTTTTTATACAGCATCAAAAAACTAATTTGGACATAAAACTTATTCTTGTCTTTTCAGAAAAATGTTGAAGGACAAGTCTATAGGATTTCCAATATTAGGCAATTTAAGTTTTAATCAGGGTGACAAAAGACGTCTTTCTATTGCTGGAAATACCACAGCAGCTGTTACTAAACCAAGAACAGCCACACCTAACAACAGGGCTGCTCTTACTAAACCAAGAACAGCCACACCTAACAACAGTATCCAGAATCCAGGTGGTCTGTTAGCTTCTAAGAGTGTTAACTGTACATCAACCCCTATGTCTACAGCCAGTATTGAGAGATCAGTCAACAAGACAAAAAATCAAACTCCACCGATTAGTCGATGTAATGCCACTTCAATGTCCATGACTAAGGACTCTCCTATTCCGTGTGGGGATAGCTTTTTTGACAGTGATTCACCATATACCCAAGCTCAAGTTAGCTTTGTTAAAAATCTCCAATCCTCCAGTACTTTTCAGAAAGCGGCTGAGCCTTCGAAAAAACTCAGCTTCACTCCACGGAATTCTGACTCAGGACCTTTAGCAACATCACACATAGATGAGGATTTCCCGGATGATTTTGACGATGAACTGCCTGATATTAATTCTCAAGATTATACACCTCAGAAGGAATTCAGTTTTAAAAAATCTAATACGAAAAAAGATATTCCTCAAGCCAATTCTAGCTCTTCTTTGAGGAAATCTACACAGGAGATTAACAACACAAGAACTCAAGCACCAACATTTTCTCAGCAGGATCTAGAATTTGAACAAAATTTTCCTGATGATTTTTACGATTCTCAAACATTTTCTGAACAATATGACGACGACTTGGAAAATCTTATTGATGCTGTTCAAAGAAGTGAATCAAACGTGAAGACTAAGACTCCAGCTAAACCAGCCAATAAAACAATATTAGGTAATCAAGGTTAAAGACTTGAATAAATAAAAGAAACTCACGAACCTTGAGAAGAACTCGTTTGAATAAATACATTTTGTAAAATAAGCTAAGTATTTGTTGAGTTGAACACTTGAGTTTATTCAGTATTCTGTTTTGTATAAGGTATGGATATTTCTTGAGTTTATCTTATGAATTTAGTCCAATTTTTATCAACATCATTTATTGTCTCTTTCAAATTGTAGGATAAAGATAAGACTTTACCCTATAATATTTTCCATTATTTTTTTTGGCTAGTTTTGGCCAGAAGGCCTCTGCTCAGTGGTTAACGTGTTGGACTGCTGATCCTCCTTTCATCAAGTTTAAATCACCCACTTGACTTCAGATATCGGTTGATGTCTGTCACATGAGGGGAATATGGCTATCGCTATTGGTGGGTATTGCACCATTTTCTCTGGGTATTCAACGATATTATTCGCCAGGAGTGGTTTTACAAGGTTTCCTCTTTGTATTAGGTAAGGCAGAGTAAGAAATGGAGTCATGGACAATCCGTCATCATATATGTAAAATTCCCACAACTACTTTGTTAATTATCAAACAAACGAATAATCTTGTTTTGCAGATAAGTCAGTCTCATCAAACAAAAAGCTAGGAACACAACAATCTAGTTCAGGTAACTTTGTTAACATTTTTAGGTATACAAAAGGGAAAGTATCCCGACAATCCCACAGGCCACTTGTGATTTTTACATATTTTACATCCGGTTTTCTACGGAGTATCGAAAATCAAATGTTGTCATATATAAATTGAACGACCTCTTGATGCAAACAAATTCTTATTGGATTTACACATTTTGTCTACTTTAATTTTAATAAATTTGAGACTTCAATGGACTTCGATGGGTTAACTGACCTAAAAAGGCAAACAAATGTGTTTTAAAAAAATTAAAAAAACATTTGTAAGCTCATGCTAGACTTATAAGAACTTTATTTTTTTTATTCTTGATAAGTGTCTTAAAACCATATGCGCTTACTATCCCATCTAATATCACATGCTCAAAAGACAAATTAATGTGTTGATTCATTGATTGACTGGTGTTTAAAGCCATGTTCAAGGATATTTCACTTTTAAGAGAGTTTAACAGTAATTTGACCACAACCACAAAATGTGAATAAGTGTACTCTGTTAGAACATCACTGTTCCTCCAGTGCTAAATAAGCAGTATGTCTTTTCTTGAAACATACTGCCTTCAGCCATAGGGCCATTTATATGTCCTATGGAAACTTATAATCCTTTTTTGTTATTTTTGTTAGCAGATTCCTACCAGCCTTTGTTCAGTAAGAATGATAAAGATGATGGGGCCTCTGGGGAGTTTGATGGAATGAGCTACCCTCACTCACATGACATGCTCAAAGTCTTTAAAAACATTTTTGGTTTGAGACGGTTTAGGACCAATCAACTCCAGGCTATCAATGCTGCCTTACTCGGACAAGATACCTTTATACTAATGCCCACAGGTATGAAACATTAAACATTCAAGTGGTAAATAATCTGGGGGATTTGTTTCCTCAGATTTACTTATTTGGACTTGTTACACAAGCTGTTGGGAGGGAGCTTCCTTTTACCCTGGTTCATTCTGACCTATGGAGCAACAGGAAGATGAACTGTTGTTGTTATGCCTTTTGCTCTGTCATGTATTTGTTTGTTAGTACGATGCTGGTTTCATTCACCTGTTTAGCTGGCCTGCCCTCATCGAGTGAAATAACAGGGTTAGACCCCAGTCAAACAAGCATACAAGCCATCCTCATACCAATGATGAATACAACATTATGTCAATATGTATATTTGTATATTTTTTATTAAACTTGATAAGCCCATTTGACAGTGTAGATTATAGATGTATGAAAACTGTGGAACTTTTAAAAAGAAAGAAATTTGATCAACCAAAACCTTTTTTACAAATTAATGATAATTTAAAAATATCATTTAAACTGAAGACTATTATTTAATACATTTCCCAGAGAAAGTATTTTGTGTTTATTGTGCTACTTTCACTTTGAATATTGTCCTAAGTGTCAAAATCTGACAATACTTTTGTTGCTAGGTGGTGGTAAGAGTTTGTGTTACCAGTTACCTGCCCTTGTTACAAAAGGAGTATCAGTAATTGTCTCCCCTTTAAGAGCTTTGATTCAGGATCAAGTCCAGAGACTGGTCTCCTATGGTGTAAGTATATACCCTGTATGTTTGTGGCTGCTCCAGTATTAGTGTTATGTTAAATACAGTGACTTTTGAAAGTTTGATGTGGAACAATACAGAATTTTACTAAGACAATAGTCCTATTTTTGTTCTTTAATGCGCTTTACCCTAAATCACCTCCAATTTCGTCCATAATATGGCTACTTTAAAAATTATTTTAAGGACTTAGATATAGTTCCTGGGAAACAAATTTATGTTTTCCGAGAAACCCCAATGTTTTCTAACTGAAAAATGTTTAATCTGTCTTCCAGGAACCATTTCTAAGTCCTTAAAATAACTTTTAAAGTAGCCATATTATGGACGAAATTGGAGGTGATTTAGGGTAGTATTTAATTTCTAATTCAAATTGCAAAACATATCAGGCCTCATACTTGAAAAAAAGTTCAAAATGAAAAATATTATAAGCCACCAAAATAGAGGAGCCGATCTTACAAAATTCTATTAACGTTTCAAAGTGGAGAACCATTTATCGGACACTTATCTAACACCAATAAACCAACCAACCAATTATAATTCCTATGTGTGACCTCTGAACTTGTGTTGTTGTTGACAGATTCCAGCTGCCCACCTATCCAGTGATGTGGATGTAAAACAGGCTGATATGATCTACAGACAACTCTGTATGAAAGAACCAGGTGTCAAGTTACTTTATGTCACTCCTGAAAAGGTAGGTAGACATTTTATGTATACTATATACATCAGTAAGTAACACATTAAATGTAAAGCTAGAAAAAGCAGAAGTTGGTCAAGAAAAATAATTCTTTCTATCAATTATATTCCTGGGTGGTTATTTGGAGAACCTTTCAGCATGGTGAAAAAAATCAGAGTTATTCGCCAAGGGAGATATTTAAATATCTCACTGTCCGAAATATGAATAAATATTTGTCGAGCAAAATTTTTTTACCATTGCTATACAAAATGACTTTTGTGTAGCAGTGTTTGGTGATTGTATAGCACTTTTTGATCTACACTATTTTCAATTTCAACAAACTACAAGTAGTAAGTAACATAAAAGTAGCATAGGGAAGTTTGTTTGGCCATGGTAAAGACAAAATGCATACAAAAGAAAAGGTGCTTCAGTCTTATGACGTCACACAACAGATCGAAGCTAGGACTAATGTTATAAACTGAAAAATAAAAAATTAGAACAAGAAAGAGACTCTGCATCTGCCTACAACATAAAGCTCTTCCAATAGGAGTAGTTTTACAGATTTCTGCTCACAGATGGTTTTTCTCAAGAAGTGTTTACCTTTCGTGTTTCTGACAATGCATGTATGTCAACTTAGTCTTTTTTTTATTGATTTGCCAGTAACGCCATCAATACATTTTGCAGAAAAGTTTTGGCAATATTTTACTGCATCAACGTGATCTATGCAAATCGCGCAGTAGATTTTGTTAACATCATTTCCTTTATCAACGACGTATTTAAGCCAAGGTTGTAATTTGGCCCAGCTGGCAACAGTTTTCTCAGTCAGCATACTTCCAAAATTTGTAAATAAAATGTCATCTGCTCGCCATTCAAACCGTGGCAGTATAAATGGAGTTACGGCCCTTTGCAATACAACAGGGCAGCGGCCCTCTACTTCCATTTAAAACGAAAACAAACTCCTGCCGACAAGCGAAATGGCAACCAATTACTAACTAATACTTAATAACACGTAAATGCGATTTTAGGGACGGTTTTATTTTTGCATCACAAGAAATAGCGATGCCAAAGTATGAATAAATCGCAAGAAGCCCTATTTCTATCGCAAAATGTGATGCAATATCGGACATTTCGGAGCCTGTAATGACAAGAAAGCTCATTTCACACCTATAATTGTTTAGTTTTATTGAACTTGAGTGAAAGGTGCTTGGAAAGGGTTTGGTTTTAACAAAGGAGGCTCCTTCCAACCACACATTATAAGATATGAGATGTTATAAATACTCAATAACACTTACCGAACAAACAGGTCTAACATGTATACTGAGACTGTGGTAATTAGCATCATAAAGATTCACTGTGTTGAACAGAGTTGAGAGGCCAACCTAAAAAAAAGTTCAAAAATTTACTGGAAATTCAATTTATTTTGAACACTATTACATAATCTTTCACCTGTATACATGTATTCCAACACTGATTGAAACCACATGAACACAAACATAAACGGTCTGTAACTCAGTCGGTAGACTGTTGGGCCTGTAACCCAAAGGTCCCGGGTTGGAACCCTGGTGGAGGCAAGTAAAATTTTTCTCTCTTCATTCAAGTGTTTTGCAGCATTGCTGAATTTTTATTCTTCCAGTGCTAAGTGAAGACTACATTGCTAGATAAACACTGATTACTGTATACATCTTAATTATTCAGCAGTCAAAAACTCTTATTTACTGAAAGTGACTAAACAGCTATCTCTTTTTATACTGAATGAAAGAAAATCAGAAGTACCTTTGAATCACAAGGCAATAGCTTCTTCCAGGGTGTTAGATTTTCTGTACAGGCTATCTCTCTAGGAAGTGCCGAGTATCGGAGGAATTTGGAGTTACGTGCATATTGCTCACTTGCTAGTCCAGATGGTCTGTAACTCCATTTAGGACTTGTTGTAGATTTACTATCCATAAAATTAAGACTGGCACAAAATAAACCTGACAAAGCATGGTTTAACTCAGCCCAAGTCCGATCTACCCTGTAATTAAACCAATAAGCTTTACTGCTGTTACTGGAACTTACTGCACAACATCAATGGCCTAGTGATAGACTGGTACAATACATTTTCAAGGCTTTCTAGAAGGGACATCAGCACTCTACTTTGATAAATGCTACTCCAGTATGTGAAGATTGAATACAGTATTCGATAAAACTATAAAAAATACTATTTTCAATATTAAACTAGTAACTTAGCTTTATATTATATAACTTTTTTGTTTTTATGTATGACATTTTATAATGTTACTTGTTTTCACTGTGGGACTTTACAAAAATTGTGAAAATAGCCTTAGGATTTTTATGGTGGAGATAAACCAAACAACAAATAATTAAATTTGTAAAAAATGCAAATGCACTTCAAATTCCCCCAAAAAAGAATGCATATTATAAGGTCTAAATTTCTGACTTACTCCTTTGTATTCTCCTGAAACCAGACCCAAAGCTCTGCCCCTGGAGGTGCATCCCTCTTAGGGTAACCCCATTTCTCATACCTCCAAAGACCCTGTGTTAAACTGAGATGTAATTCCTGTACATTGTAAGCTGATATCACCTCACCCAGAGACTTTGGAAACAAACGATAATGCTGGACTGAAATAAACAAATTAGATAAAAATAATTTTTGATTAATTAGGGTTTTACTGTTACATGGTACATTTGAGATAAATGACATCGAAGTGTGTTGATGATGTTTACATCGATGACATGAATGATGGCCCATCATTTTTCTGCATCTCATCAAACAGACATGTGTGTTTGTTGACAAAGTACATCATCGATTTAAATGTCCTCAATGCACTTCTGCGTAACGTAATGAAATTCTGTGTAATTCTAATTTTAAATTGAAGTGGTGAAAGCTGGCTGCAGTTTTCTCAAATAGGCCAGACGGGGTGTTTTTACTCTGATTTCTTGTCAGAATTTGTTTGGATTACAACAAAAGACGATGCAAACAAAAGCGTATATGCAATAGATTGATGTGCTGCTTGTATTTTAAAAATATATGTGATTTCAAGGACACAGGAGCTGCAAATAGACTGGTGAGTAAACTATAGTAGACAGCCGTGTCATGACTGACAATAGCACCATTACTTTGTCTGGCTATGCGGAGCATATCAATTGTCAATTATCTCAGGACTAAGTTGAGGATAGCCTGAACATAGGGCTCATGTTTGCCCCTTTTACTAATTCGGACATTCCTCTCGCAACCTGAATTCCACTGGTTACCTGATTTTGGTATGTAGTAAGTTTTAGCTGACATCTCACTTAAACTCACTACTCACTGCACATACATTTACTGTCCCAAGTTGGACTATCTACGTAGATTGAATTGCTAACAGATTGAAAAATGTACATTTCCAATCCATTGGCAGGCCTGTGCTGTAATCTTTTCTGGCATAACCTAAAAATCGGTCCTCTAAAAGTTTGTCAGGTAATTTTCATTTTCCCCTGGTTTGCTGATTTTTTAAATACATAAATGTGCCTTGGTGAAAAATAAAGCAAAATTGCTTTAAAACACACACTTCATTGATTATCGGATGACAAAATTTGTCAAAATCAGTAGTAAAATGCAAATTGAGACGAAGACTGCAAACAATTTGGCAAACCTATAAATAGGTCCTTCTAAATTAAGTTTGCATAACCATGGGGAAAGCCCGTTCTGACCGTTCTCCCCAACAGCACAGGCCTGACTAAAGTGAATTGCTTTGTCTATTTAGTTACATTAAAACTTATTTTGTCCACTTTTACACGAATAAATGGACCAAAATCTGGTGATATTTCTCCATGAGTTAATCGCCGAAAACCTACGCAAATCCATACGCGGGCTAATTACCCACTAAATTCTGGTTAAAATGGCCACACATTATCCCAGTGATTGTTTGAGAGCCGAGGATTCTGGGAGTAGGCAATCACGTGGTAACAGAATGGAACATGCCAGTGTGATTAATTTTTGTACATATATATTTCGTGATACATACCGTTGATTTGTGCCGTTTCATCAAATGCTATCCACAACTGAACAATTATAAAAGGCGCCCAGCAAATAATATGGAACAGAATTATAGCTAAAGATAGCTTTAGCGTTTTAACTTTGGCCGCAGATATGTTTTTCTTTCTTGTTTCTTGAGGTTGTTTCTCCACTTTGTCAGACTGATCACCGGGACTAAAACTCGACTGGAAAATAACAGTTCTGCTTCCCTCCCCTTGATAGTTTGAGTTGATTGTTGGATAACAGAGGGCGTTGTTTCGACCGTGACCCCAAACGACACAGCAAATACGACCATAGCATAATAAGAGAATTATTAAAGGGGCAAAGAAAACGATTACTGCTATACAAGTGATATACAGTTTGCCAGTCCATTCAGGATGGAAAAAGGCCCAACACTGCCATACACCAGGACGAATTTCGAGCAAGGAAAAAATAAATATTTGTGGCATTCCTAAAATAAAAGCCAAACTCCAAGCAATGGACATCAAAATAGTGACTCTCTTGCGTTCGGGCTGGACGCTAAAAGTTGGGTGACAAACTGCGATGTATCTGTCTATTGCTAACCCTACCATAGTAAATGTTGACAGAAAAATTGGAACAGTTTGTAAATATTTGACAGAGCGACAAACAAAATCAGTCCCTTTAAATACCCGAGTCACATCCCAAATAAGTTGAGACAATATTGTAAAGAACGCAACACAAATGTCTGCAAAGCTGAGGAAGAGAATGAACCACAGAATATTTGTCATACGGAAAGGAACAGAAGTTTGCGAGTCGATAGATAGATCCGGTTGGCCTAAACTTCCGGCGGGAGATTCCGAACACTGCAGTGGTTTACAGGGACCAAAACGTCGCCAAAGTAACACAGCAACAACGACAAGGTTCCCTACTAAAGCCAATACAAATATGATGGAAAGAACGATGATGTCGGCGCTGCCAGCACTAGATTCCACTAACACATCTTCATCCCAAACATCCACGTATCCATAAGTTTCATTATCCGTCATGCCATCTTCAGCCATGTTGTGGAAGTTTTGCGCACTTCTTCGTTATCCGTCTTGATTTTATGTGATGATTTAAAGTCCGCCTGCTTTTTGTCCCTCAAAGTGTAGATTGAATCTCGTGACTGAACTTTTCGCGTAGGCCCGACGTGGCCTTAGACAGAACCAATATTGGTAGTACAATGCATACGTTATTCAGATGACAAAGCAGCTAGTCGACACCATACGTTTCGTTTGTGGCTGACTGACTGACATACATATATATAAATTAGTCGGTCAAACCAACAGGACTTCAGAGAAAATAAATGAACTTTGTAAGAAGCAGACGACAGATGAAATCCACACGATTCGCTCCAAACATCTGTTAACACTGTATGAGCAATTTAAGTGGTTTCCCACAAAATATAATCTTCGGGAACCATGTGAATATCTATGTTTATAACGAGTGGTCGTGGAAATATCCCTCCTACCACACACGGTTTTAGTCAGATTTAGATATAAGCACTTGTCAACATGGATTTATCAAGAGATCGGATTTCAAAAGAGAATATACCGTTACCATAGTCCGTTGAAATGTTTTGGTGAACTCCCGAAACTATATATATATATAGAGAGAGAGAGTCGGTAGAGTGTTGGGCCTGTAACCCAAAAGTCCCGGGTTCGAATCCCGGTTGAGGCAAGCAAATTTTTCTCTCTTCATTTATTCAAAATATATATAGAGAGAGACTCCAGTTTGACAGAAATGTTACTGGTATACCCTTATATTGTTTATTTAACTACAAGAGCTAATTTATAAGCTAAGTCAAACCCGAGTTAATATCAAATTAAATACAACCAGATGTTTACTATAAAGGTTCCCCGATTCACATACCCATGATATCTACATGGACAACTCGACGGAGATCTCACAGTGTATCTGGGAACAATCCCATAGATTAGAAAATGAGTTACTAGCCCTTATATACCGTGCCTAGGGATCTTATACTTATTGTACTTTGGTTGTAGGGGCCGGGGCCCGTGGCTTAGTGGTAGCGTGTGCGCTTACTAATCCTACATCGATATACCGTTCACGGTTATATGAGTGAGTCACACTATGTGGCTCCGGTTATCCGGTTAACGAGGTTTCCACACGGTTTTCCACCGTAATTAGGCAATATGAAATGGACAATCTGTCGTCATATAAGTGAAATACCCATGAGTTCGACGTTACACTCCAATCAAACAAACAAACAAACAAACAAACTTTGGTCGTTGGTATGGCCGCGGCCAATCTAAAAAAACTCGCGCAGACTGACTCGAGTAGCGGCGCAAGGTCCTAGTCATTTTGACCCCTTTTTTTGTGAAAGAATTGGTTCAATAATATATTTGAACCTTTAGCGTCCCCACACTTAAAGGTAATCCCAAGTGGTTGATACCTAGAAAACTTCACCATTTGCAACTTCTTTCATTAAAAAAATTGGCGTACTTGTGGAGAAATTGGAATTCCAGACCTACTTACCCAAGATGAAATAAATGTATAAAACAAATATTTTTAGGGGTATTTTCTTACCAGAATGTGTATTTTTGTGTTACAACGTATAGTATTTAATTTTAATTTCTGAGTGTATTTTAGTGTCACATCGGTGTATTCAACATTGCGTACAAGCTACTCCGTAACGCGAGAAAGTACGAGAAAAGCCAATAGTGCACCTAACTCAAAATACACCGGGTAGGCAGGTCTAGCTGATTCGTACATCTTGTCCCAAGTTTGTAAGTGAATAAAACAAATTCTAAGCATCGGAAAACTACGGGATTTTTTAACTCGATAGTTAATATATTTGTAATTCAGTCATTTTAATCTGGTTTCTAACCCATTTGGGAATACCTTTAAAAGCATAACTTACGAAAGACAACACAAATGTATTTTTATACAGTAAGCTGTTGATGAAGTGATTGACTTCTTTAAAACAATTAGTCTAAGGGAGTGTATCCAGTTATCGTTTGATGCTTCAATCGTCGTTTTGAGAAAATACGACCGATACGGCTCTACACCCATGGTTTTTTTTTTACAGATGGGCCAGCTGTCGCCAGTAGCCAAGACACATACGCCGTCTCCGACTTCGGCAATCTCCGGCACGATAAACGGCAGGCAAAAAGATCTCTGCAGCCTGTACATTGTGGTAGCGAGGGATTATAATGTTTCGTTAAATGTCGATGATGTCTAGGCAAATGTAAACATTCTATATCAGTTCCACTGATTCACGGGTTGTCAAATTGTTCCGGTGTGTATTTCCTTTGATTATTATCTTGACAAGAACTCGGTTTCATAATCGTTTTTTAATTCCGAAAAATTTATCAGCCAGTCAGAGACGTAAACAGATCGCATTAACCATAAAATAAACTATGGGCTTCAATCTATATATATGTATAATCAAACAGCTTTCTAATCTCAATTTTATTTATTTAAATGCATATACAGTGTACAAAATTAAACATTAAATACATCGGTATCTTAAGAAACTAAAAACAAAATGTGGTGAATATGCATTTCAAACTAATTTGTAATGCAATAGGATCTACTTGTCTTTTTAATGTATGCAGCGGAAGTCTCTTGTTGTTTGGTCAAATGCCATACATGCGGAGCGCTGTTTTAATGTTGAGTTATTAATTCTGATCGACAAACATGCCCTTTATATTCTAATTATAAGCGTTAATTGGCGGCAATTATTATATAAATTCATACCTACATAACAGCAGGAGCAAATGGTAATTTACTAGTTGGGGAGACGTTATCTGGTACAATGCTGGAGAATTTTTTAGTGCATGGGGTGAAAGTTCCATACTGTTTAAATAAACTAAACCCAATCCGTCCGACATTGTTAAAGAAAGTATTTAAATATCTTAGGCAGAAATACCAAACTGACCAATATCGTCAGTTGTATAACGACGCACAGCATTTATCTCAACTTAAAGCGATGCTACTCTCTGCAATAAAATGCATATAGGTAAAGTGGGCATCATTTGCTGTGTTGAATTGTTTAAACTTTTGACAGTTCACAATGGACAAATACAATTTAGACATATAATGACGTTAACTTTGACTAATGTAAATAGAGTGTAAATAGTTAAAATT
>JAQQZZ010088318.1:0-14767 GCA_030265115.1 Mopalia vespertina
TCATATAGGGTTAAGACTGGCTCTATTTCATAGAGGGTTAAGGCTGGCTCTGTTTCATAGAGTATTAAAGCTGGCTCCGTTTCATAGAGGGTTAAGGGGGACTCTGTTTCATAGAGTGTTAAGGCTTGCTCTATTTCATAGAGGGTTAAGGCTGGCTCTGTTTCATAGAGGGTTAAGGCTGGCTCTATTTCATAGAGGGTTAAGGCTGACTCCATTTCATAAAGGGTTAAGGCTGGCTCCGTTTTATAGAGGGTTAAGGCTGGCTCCGTTTCATAGTGGGTTAAGGCTGGCTCTGTTTCATAGAGGGTTAAGGCTGGCTCTGTTTCATAGAGGGTTAAGGCTGGCTCCATTTCATAGAGGGTTAAGGCAGACTCCGTTTCAGAGGGTTAAGGCTGGCTATTTCACAGAGGGTTAAGACTGGCCCTATTTCATAGAAGGTTAAGGCAGGCTCCGTTTCATAGAGGGTTAAGGCGGACTCTGTTTCATAGAGTGTTAAGGCGGACTCCATTTCATAGAAGGTTAAGGCCGGCTCTGTTTCATAGAGTGTTAAGGCGGACTCCATTTCATAGAGGGTTAAGGCTGGCTCCGTTTCATAGAGGGTTAAGGCTGGCTTCGTTTCATAGAGGGTTACAATATAAGTATTTTCGCTAATGTGTAACACTTAAAAACATTGTTGTAAACATTAGAACAATACTTTTGGTTTAACAAAACCAGTACTGTGGAACATCATGATTAGGCAGCTCCCTACAATTGATGTTAAATGCTTGTTGAATATCAATTATCACAAGCTGACAAATCATGATGTTCCATTCTCAAACATGCTGTATTTGTTTAATATTGCATTGAACAAACATAAAAATTAAACCGTTCCTTTTGCCGTAATATACCTTTTTTTTGTAATGAGATAAATAACAACACTGTGTTTCTTCTATCATGCTTTCTGTTTAATATATATATCAGATTTGTACAATATACATTTATAATAGGAATGAACATATAGACATGGTACAGAATAACAAATTATCTTCAAAATAAATTGGATAATTTTTCATCTCAAATAAAGGGAGGGTGGGGGGGGGACTTCTTTATTTCATCTAAAACCAATAAGAACTTCTTACTTTTTCACAAAATAGATGTCAAAATTTTTATGATGTGTATACCTGATAAAATAAAATGTGAACATTTTTTTATTTCTTATAAAATACACGAGGGAACTTTCTACTTTTCAAGTTGTACTTGTGTCAAAATAAATGTAAAACCTTGTATATTTGTTGAGAAACTGCTCGAGGGAACTGGTCACTTTTCATAAAATAAATGTGAAAATCTCTGCTCATGAACCCCCAGCTATTTATAGTTACAAATCCTTTTCTAACAGTTGCCGGTAAAAGAAGGGAGCTTTGTCAAGGATGGCCATTAGAGGGAGCACTAAACACAAAATCAATCAGGTCTTGTCATAAGGGGCCTTTCACACTACATTTCTTTATCTGGTATCTAAGGTAACAGTTGTTAAATTGGCTGTCTGTAATTAACTTTTTCAACAGAGTTTGTATGAAGGATCAGACTAGAAACAGCCAATAGATGATTTTGATGGGTTATTTTTTTTAAAACAACCATCCGTAGTAAACCTCCCTGCCCTTTTCAGCATACAAAAAGTCGCTTTATGAGAATTGATGGGGACAACTTTTATCGTTTGAGTGGACTGAGCTGTTGAAATAAAGATTATAATATAAAAGCGGACTGGAAGGATGTGTCATGGAAGGATGGTATACATTTTATATCATTTCATTTTACAAGTTCAGATTATTGATCTGATCTCCAATATGAATTGGTTTGTTAGTTTGATTAGGATTAAACGTCATACTCAAGTAAAGAACACTTATAGGACGACTGATTGTCCACTTCATACTGTTCCTTACCTCATTACGGTGGAAAACTGACAGGAAACCTCGTCAAAAACCCCTCAGGTAGCCAAAGAGCACAAGAAAGTACCTTTTGATTGTGTAATGACAGTACTAAAATAAATGACAGAAAGGATACCGCTCCTTTTATCGCCATAATATTTGATAAAAGATTGATGATGAGTTTTAACTAGTGTTACTGTGTAAAAAGAAGGGGCTTAGGCTTAATGGGCCTCCAGGTGCATTTTGGGAAGGATTATACATTTTAAAATGGTACCATCATGTCCAGCATTCCCGATCACATATGAAACCACATCTTTTTTTCTAATTTAAGTAAATTTGTACCTATTGAAAATTTTATTAAAATAAATGACAAACGAAACTGTTCCTTTTATCACCATAATATTTGATACAAAATTGATGATGACAAGAGTTTTTACTAGTGTTACTGTAAAAAGAAGGGGCTCGGGCTAAAGATAAACATCCGCCCTTTGAAAACTTTGTCTTCATAGGGCCAAACGTGATTTTGTTTCAGAGATATCATATTATAGAAAAAAGGGGCATAACTCCATAAACTCTGTGAAGGCTTCCCACAATTCACTAGGAACATAACATATCCAAATTTGGTGGCCATACACGAGTTCGTTTCGAAGATATCGCAGTAATGGACGGATGTATGGACATACATGATGACGACAATACCCCTAGGCCAAAATTGGCCGAGGGGTAAAAATCTAGTTGAATGAAAGTTAAAGAAGAAATAAGATATTTCAAATTGATTTAAATGTTAAATTAGTCCTGGGTAGAGGTTTGGTGGCAGTTCATGTGAGAGTCCATGGATTTAAAAATAGGTAAAAAATAACGTCATAGGATTGGAATATACATCAATATTTTTGTCATAGCATTAAAGTATATTTCAAATATTATACAACAGTTTTTATATGCTGTCAGACTGTCTATAATAGATCAATCATAAATATCTATATGTGTAAATAGCACCGTACTATGCGTGTACATTTTGACACCCCATCTGTCACTTAGAAAACCCCATGGAGAGGCTGGTCATGGCTTCCACAATACGGCTACCATTTTACTGGTATGCAGTGGTCAAAACTTGAATAATATAAAAGAAACTGAACACTTGCACTTTAATCACGTTAAATGTCGCCCATAAAATAATTACCGGTACATTAGAAGTTATTTTAAGGGATTAGAAATTTTGGTTGGAGGACAGCTAACACAGCTTTCCGTTTAATGGAAAGCATCATGATTTCTCAGAAAATATCAATATGTTTGTTTACATTTTTAAATACTTTCACAACTGCCAAAAAGGTGAAAATTATTCATGGATGATTTCGAGTATTTGGCTAAGTAGCGCTTGAATGTTCTGAGTATATTTTATAAGTGAGTAACATACTGCGAGCAGATCTATGTCTTGAATATATATTTGATAAATGTACCAAGTTATGTAATGTTACAACATGTGCAGTCTGATTGAATTTGACAAATGAAATTAACATATGGTCCCAACTATGAACAAAAATAATGATTACATATGTTATATACTGATACTGAAATTAAATATAATGTCAAAACAAAACAACAAAATATCTCAATACTTATTAATAAGTTGATAAACCAACAAAACTTAACAAAAAGCACTTGACAAAATAAAAACTAAAGATACTACATTGTAAAACAAAAGTAAGTTGATAAAAATGACAAAGAAATGTTTAACTACATGGAAAATAAAAATTAGAGACTTTTAATTATATATAAGCTACTAAATGCATGTTGAAATACCATAAGTCATAAATTGATCTACTACCAAAGCTGTTGTATTCCGAGATTACTATTGCATAAGTACCACAAATATACCCCCTAAATGGCATGCAGCTATAAGTTCCCTGAGCATTTGTACAAAAGTTAAAACTCAACATTACTAACATTTGTATACAGATCCTTTTCAAGGTTGTAAATTATGTTGAAATCATTTCATAAACACTAAGGGAACTTAACACTTTATGCATTATATACAGCAAAAATAATTTTCATCCCATGTATCTCATGATAGCATGAATATGCTCTTTCCTTTTGTTTATGAATGACCCTGACCTACACTCGAGTGACCTTGAACTTCTTGTCTGACCTTCGCTGCATGAGGTCAAGGATGAGGAAACAAAGAACACCCAGGACACAGAGGCTTGCGGTGAAGGCTAGCTTCACCTTCATACAGAAATAAGGGGCGTAGGTATAGGCCAATGTCACACCAAATCCTGTGACAAAGCGGTTTGCAGCAAGTGCCTGTTCAGACTTCTTCACAAACATCGTGGCTACACAGCCTACAGAACATAAACAAATTGATTAACATACATGATGGACTCCTCAGCCTGTATTTATAAAAATAGTTAAGTATTTCTTAAAGTTAAGAAAAGTTAATTTAATTTCAAAGCCTCACTTTTAATACATAAATATGATTTTTCTTACTGTTTGGTGATGATGAGGGTTATATAGCCAGAGTGCCGAGTTCTAATCCTGACGAAGGCAAGCAACATTTTCTTTCTTTATAATAACAAGCCGAGTAGTTAGCAGGTCCACCACTAAAGGCCTTTTTTTTAAATATGCTCAAAATCCAAGTAAAATCACTTTTCCTTACTAATGTTCGAAAACATTTTTTCCATTCAAAGAGTAAAAGTTATGGTGTTTACCGCCATATTGGTGCAATGTATTAACAGAAAAAGCAAAGTTTGAAGTTAATATCTGAATTTGAGTGATGGCCATATTGGTTTGCAGAATAAGGTGAAATGCAATCAAATCTGTTAACTGGAGAAAACTATTTTCCAACTTTGAAATAAGTCTGTGAATTTGTTCTCAAACCTTGTGCACAACTCATATAAATATAGCCAAATTATGCAATGGTGACCATTTTGTTTTACTGAATTTGGGGATATTCATGCCAATTCATCATCTTAAGTAGAGAAATTACAGTACAAGTTAATCCATGAATTTATTCTCTATTACTTATCATGTTCACAACACTGGCAATTCATTGAAATTCAAAATCCATCCCTCGTCTTAAGGGCAGGAAGCTACATACCAAGTTTCAAGTTAATTGGTCAATTTGTTTTCAAGCTATCAACTATTCAAACATTTGTGACAGAAGGACACTGAGTAGCATTTCTAAGTCGCCCCCCCCTACTATAGCAGTGGTGGACAAAACATATATATTAACAAAGGAGGCAATAGGTTGATTTGTTTTGATTGATTGATGTTTAACACTATACTTAAGGTTATTTCACTCACATGATGGCGTGCCAGGCCAATGGGTGAAAGGAACCACCATTGACAACAAAGAAAGACAAGACAGGACAATTACAGGACAATCACAAAGACATTGAAAACACATCAGCTTCCTGTTCCTCTTTAGCTCTGAGAGCAATAGTAGTTGTATACGTTGAATAAACTGTAGCCTGTGCTCCTAACCTCTGATCTTTTTAATCAATAGATGAACATCACAAAAGCAAGGTGTTCTGCCCTTTTAGTTATACATGATTTTTAAATTGTGGATTCATAAAAGTTCAAAAAGGGGGAAAAAAACTGAGGGACAAAAACTAAAAAGAACACACACTGATGTAATTAATATCACACTAGGGCTAATATCAAAGTGTAAAGACAATTTACAAATCTCCTCAAATAGTTGATTCAGTGTGGTTTAAATACATGGACAACTGATGATCGCCATGTTATGAATGTATGGGAGACTACAAGAGACTTAATTATCTCCCTTTGAAAATAACTTGATTTTTTACCATGATGTAATGTGCGTATCACAACACAGGGTATATTGTCAATATTTGTTATTATTATGAAAACATTTCTCTGATTATGTCTTATGCCACCTGTTAGATATATGCGTAAATGTCTATATGAGACTACATTGTCAATGTCAGATTCTATACTTATGATGTGTGATCTGAAAAAGAAAAACTTGAAAGCCATAATAATATATATTTGAAAGAAAGAGTTTTCGTTTCTTAACCAATTTCTGCTATTTAGAGCAGTACACTTGTAGTAAGTATGGCAGTGCATGACATAGTCTCGGTGTATTTATACAGTTGTAATTTGCTGGATGATAACTGCCAAATATCACTCCCAGAAATAGTACTGGTTAATGACGAAGCTGACTATACCCTATAATCACAGAGGCAAGATGGCGATGGTTTAAATCACATGTCACTCCTGAGCTACTCTGTGTAATCATTTACTTTACAATTTTTTGGCCAATATGCCAGGGTCTTTCTCAAGTGAATGCCCTGCCATATGGGCGGATAACTCGTAAAGTAACTGATTATGTGGAGTAGCTCAGGAGTTTGAGTTTTATTCATTCAGTAAACCATGTATGAGTCTTAAACCACAGAGCACCTGTTTGTTTTAATTGGTGTTTAATGTTGTATTCAACGCTTTTTTACTTATATGGCTACAGATTGTCCACTTCACACTGTGCTTTACTGAAATACGGTGGAAAACCTAATGAAAACCATCTCTGTGATTGCCGGAGGTATATCGTGTGACTCACTCGTATACCTGAGGTTGACAGACGGACTCGATCCTGTGAGCGGTACACTGTAGTAGGGTTGAAGTTGATGCCATAGTCAATATTATTTCACTTATAGTGCCAGCACCAATGGGTGAAGAAAATCACCTTCGACATCAAGTGGACAAGTCCACACCACAAAATCCACAACAAAGGCTCCACAACCTGTTTTGCCCCTTTAGCTCTGAACATAAAGCTGATCACTTGTTTTGGATTATTTAGAGTACAAAAAGCAGGATCACTTACTATTGACTTGTGTGTTCCAAATTCCGTCTGCAATTCCCCAACATGCCACCATAACCACAATAGGCACATAATCCCCTTCTTCAATCTCCAAATAATAGAGACTAATAAATATGCTGAAATTTATCAGTCCAGCTGAAAAAAAACAGAAATATAATCCTGTAAATCACATCCAACTGGAACTTCCTGATAGTGTTTTCGTCCAATGGCTTTGGTCATTTGCAGTAGCTCACTTAATATCCGTTTTTAACTTTCCTTTCCTGCTTCAGTTACAACTTTTTGTAGGCTAATTTTATTGCACAAGGCACGTTTTGATGAAACTTTTAGCCAATCAAGTCTTCTTTACAACAGTGCATGTGTAGTCAAACCATGTGTAGTCAAACCATGTGTAGTCAAACCATGTGTAGTCAAACCATGTGTCGTCAAACCATGTGTAGTCAAACCATGTGTAGTCAAACCATGTGTAGTCAAACCATGGAGTGACATCCAAACACACACTTCCAGGAAGCCTGCAATTTCTTCTTGAAAAGTTGCTGTTGCCACTAAGGATTTCCCCTGATTCTACACAGAAACAACTCTACGATTCAAATATGGTTATTGTAGAACCTTCAAATTTGTTACATCTCCAAGATCACAAAGTCACCTTTCTGATTTTTTTTTTTTAAAGATCATCTTTGATTTTCTAAGTTTTTTGAAAAAATATCTTTAATTTGTGGTTTATACAATTTTGTTAGGTTGCAAAGACAAAAAAAAAACCCCAAAAATTAAAAAAAAAAGGAGACCACCTTATTGAATTCAATTTAACAACAATACAATCTTATACAACATTTTTACTCCTATAGTTTAACATGACAAAGTTTGGTCCTGTAATATTTTGGGAAAGTGACCCTAGTTTAGGGACTCCTCCCAAAAAAGGCTGTGAAACACTTTTTTTTAATAAAATTATTTATCTCTTGGAGCATTTTCAAGTAATTGTTTTTTAGCTGCTGTTATTTTCTTGTGAATTTGGGTAAATATACACATCAAACATTTTGATAAATACTGCAAAAACACCATTTGCCACTTCTTCAAGAAGAATACACTATCATGAATTCCATAAAACTGAACCACAAAAACAGAACCTGAAGAGGAAAGAGAAAAAATTTCAAGGTCGACAAAAGATGTATGTTGACAATTTCATGTATGGAATTGAAATGGAACGGTCCCACAGCCTCTGTCTCGCCACCCCCGACTCAAACGTAAAGTGGCGGTCTTTGGCAGGGAGTGACTTACCGTTAAAACACCAAATGTACCTGAGGGCGAAGACTGTTGTTTAGGAAAGCGAGGCTTGTGGCGATGACATGTCGATGATAGAAGATTGCGACTTTACTTGATGATCTAAACTCAACATAGGACTGAAAACAAAATGTGCACAACTTGAGGTAAATGAGGAGGTTTTGGTTAAAGCCATTATCCTTTTGGGAAGTGTGTCCTGCCGGTGATTGATGAATGGGGATCCGATAAATCAACATGCCTCAATCTCATGCAGTCAACCTTCTTCCTCGGAGCTTTCGAAAACCTATCATTGGCTAATTAACCCAGCAACTGCATAGACTCAATGTTGTTAAAGGTAATTTTCATGCTAGATAAACCACGTTCCTTGCTCTAAATTTCTAGATGTGTGTCCCTTATTTAAATGCGCTTGGATTACATGACTCATGTAAGCATATAATGTACCATTCAACCATTAACTGTCTCCTCTAAGTCAATGGGTATCCTTCTCCACAAGTCTCAACAGGTCTGTAATATGCTCTAACTGTTTCTATGTTATTGGAAGTGGCTTAACATTTGGTCAGTTCCTTCAACAGTATGATACATTAAACTAATAATGGTCTATATAATGTTTCCCATGTCATAACACTATTCTTATTGTTTACAATGTCATGTGATATATCTATAGAACTGCTCTTACTGTCCTCCTTAAGCTCAATATACTGCCTTAGTGTTGCACAGCACCATTCTCCTCTAAGCAATTCATTTAACAAAAATTCTACTCCCCTTAACTTAGAACCCTACATGCATTACCACATATACTGAGCATTGATCTTACTCAGAATTCTCACACACACATTGTTGTTGAGCGTCCAAGGGTATTCTCTTATGTGACTCTGACAGTAAATAGCCACGCCAACACAACCAAAAAATGTGAAGTGACAGAGTTACTTCCCTTAGAACATACAGCCCTTAATCAGATGGCACATACAAACCAATTTTAATAACAATCGTGTTATATTCCCATAACCGAAAGATTAAAAAAATATTCATTTAACATCACAGAGAAAACGTTAATTTAATTTGCGCAAATAATTTATCATTGAAACAAAATTTAATTTATCATTAGAAACTTTCCATAAATTGATAAAAGACTTGGCTAGCAAGGAAATTAATTTTGTCAAGGTTAGAATATTAAAAAGCAGTTAAACTCATCAAATAGAAGTAAGCAAGACTTATTCTTCACTTGTCAATAATTGTATAAGGTATACTACACCTGAAGACCCATACTGAAAGTAAACAAAAATCATCGGATTGGCTACACACAGGGTGACCAAGTTATCTCACACCACGCAAGCATCTCCAACACATACAATAGCTAACATCAAGCCACACATTCTGATATTTCAAAATCACTTTCAATATCTGGTCATTCAAGCCACATTTTCATGCGACCTCAATCTCCATGTATCCCCAATTTTACCCTTAAATTATCTTCAGCCCCATTCAACTGCACAAAGAGCATTCTCATGGCCAATAAAGGTTATTATCCTCATTTTGGACATTCTCATTGGTAGAATTATTCTTTCCTTTTTTACAACCAAACAAAAAATTGCAAATTTGGTGAAATCCCTTATGTCGATAATATGCAACACACCTTGAGAATGGGCCCTAATGTCATATTCTACTCATCAAAAGTACACTTTTATTAGAGACAGATCATATTTCAAATCTAAAACCTCTCAAACATCCAATTCAATAACAAAGATCTGACAACTTCAATGGGAGTCTGGAAATGTAAAAAAGGGGGCATTGCAGACGGCCTGTTCATGTCAATACGGCTGAGAATTGTGACCTGTTAAGCTACGTCATAATGGATGAATGTGTGTGAGGTCATCTACAAGCATCATTTGTGTCAACAAAGGACCGCCTTTCAAAGAACTCTCTTGCCAACTTTCTGAGACTTCCACTGCAGTATATCTTTTCTGTATCATCAAAATTTATATTCTCACAGCCTTGGTTCAATCACCCTCACTTTGTCTCAAGACCATTGCCCTCGCTTAAACAGTGTTATATTGTCTCTCTTTAAAATGTCAAAAAACCAGTGCTTGTCCCCTGAGTGTACTCCTATGCGAAATTCCTATTTACACAGGTATTTCTGTCTTGATAATTTATAAGTAGAAAAACTGAATTCTAGATGAGTTGGTGCAAGGTTTTATGTTTTCAATAGAAAAAATTTAGTGGGCAAGTGACATATAGCATTTCTGATCCAGTTGACAACAGGAATGTTTTGGCAAAAGCCTCAGGAAGAAAGGATAATTCACACGACATATTATCACAGATCCACTAACATACACTCTGACACTGATCAGTGGCTTTCTCTCTATACAAATACACTGATAACAGGCTATGGTTTTTTCGAGGGTGCCAGAACAGTGTCACGGCGAAGAAAACGAATTAGATCACGTCGTTTGAGGCATTTCAGACTACAGTTTTTTATGTGGTATCTTAAGGCAGCGCCTGTTTAATTGGCTGTCTGCAAAACAACTTAGTCTGGAAGTTTGTTTGAAGATTTAGACTAGAAACAGGGAATAGAGGACACTAATTGGATGTTCAACAGTAAACCCTGCTCTGGCAATCCTCGGTAAATGGGCATTCTTTTATCAGAGGCTATAAAGAAGGATTTGCATAAGTTTATATAGCTGATGATTAGTACCAGTCACAGGGCAAACAAACCTGATCTCATCTACAAACACATCCGCATTCATGGCATTCACTCAAAAAACTCACAACTTGGCTCTGATAAAGATTTTCATATTAATTATTAAAAATTGCATCAATGAATGAAATAAAATTAAAATGATAGTGTGCAGAATTATAATCAATAGGTAATTGATCCCAAAGTTCACATTTATTGTTTCAGCTGGACACAAATTTGTTTTCTTAAGGGCAAGAAATAACAAAATTGGAGAAGGTGTCAATGCAGTTGATATGACCATGATGCCTGGTAGTGAGACACATCGGTCTCTGAATACAAATGGGAATAGATTATAATAAACATCTTGCAGACTAGCTTTAATATACACTTAAAATCAAGACAAGAGGTTCTGTTGATAGATCGTCAACACCATTGAATGACAAGAAAACTGGAATGGACTTAACAAGATGTTATTTTTCTAGAAGAGTCCATACAAATATTAATATTTACTTTACATAAAAACAGATGGGCAGCTTTTGTTAAAATGTGTTTTTAGGCCTGGTATATTTCTGTACACTATCATTTTAAAATATGACAATCAGTCAATTCTAGTTGAGTTGTAAAATTTATAATATTAAGCTTTTCATCCCCCAACAATATCTGTGGTACTAAATTTCTACTTATAACATACAAGGCCAACAAAAACCACCTCTCTGTAATCTTTTCAAAGAAATGAAAAGTACAATAGCATTGGGTCCTTAGGATTAGCTCCTGACATACATGTTTGTATACAAAGGTATTTCCTTATCTTTGTGATACTCAATCTATGTGGATATAAGATTAAGAGTAGACCTTAAGGCGTAGCACTTTCCTTCTCAATCTTTTTATTTCATATTCCTAGACAGAAATATTAAGTATTTATATTGCAAATTTACCCAACAACACTAATTATCAATTAAGAATAAAAAATCATACTATCAGGGTAGCCCCATTTACCTCCCACACAACAAGCTAAATTAACTTAACATTTACCATAACTGTCCCAAAATTATCCCAACTATATGACCCTAATGAGAATTTGTTTAGCATGATCAGCGTTGTGTTTTATTTGGGCATGTCAGCATTTGCAAACGTGAAACTTGCTGGTTTTTGTACATGTATATAGGTGTTGAAATTCTTTGAGACCAATAAAAGTGCAACTTAAGCACTCCGAACAAAAGGCGTCGAAATTCTTTGAGACCAATAAAAGTGCAATTTAAGCACTCCGATCATAAGGCGTCGAAATTCTTTGAGACCAATAAAAGTGCAACTTAAGCACTCCGAACAAAAGGCGTTGAAATTCTTTGAGACCAATAAAAGTGCAAATTAAGCACTCTGAACATTGGGGATGTGTTGAGTATGTGTGTTATTTTCTTTGTATTTAAAATATTATATGCAGGATTATTTAAGCCTAACCGTACGATTCCATCGCACATATCTAGCCACTTGAAATTCAAACCATTCTACTGTTGTTGTTGTTCAAGCCTTCCATCGAAGATCCCTCCATCTCCACTCCAACGCTGAATAACCCTGCAAAAATCAACTCAGAAAGAAACATTTAAACACATGACCACATGGGAGATAACTCTCCACTAGTTACCTGTGCAGATTAACGCAAGGCGGCCAACTATTTTATGAAGCCTTCCAGACACGTAGGAGGAGACCGCTGTAGATGCTCCGTACCCCATCATCACATAGCCCACCATCTGTATACCAATAGGACAAGTCACAAATGCCTGTATAATTAGAGAAGAGAAAACATTTTCACACACCCATTCTTGGCACCAACATCAGGCTTTTAAATAAACAAAATATTTTGATCAGTTATTTTGAAATAAAGCTCAGAATTTGATAAGTTATTCTTATTTAGCATAGGTCGCTCAATTTGTATCTGTTATTGCCAGATTTTCAGACAGTAAATCGAAGTAGGATTAGTAAGCACACACGCTACCACTAAGCCTCGGCCGCCGGCCATGATATAAGGAGTACAATAACCTAATTCAACTATGGAGTACAACCCCAATCAATGAAATCCAAAAAAGAACAAATTTACCAAAATTGGATTTTCACGTCAGTTGTAGCAGAAATATCCCACATTATTATTTTGAGGACAGCCTGTAATTTACAGGATTAACTTTATCATCCTTTATTTGCAGCTCAGAGATTATCAATTGTTAAGAACAAACCCTCAAAACCACCCACCTTAAGTACATCACCGGGCAAAAAACTCATCTCCAGACCAGCATATACTTGTAGGGGTATTAACAACAGGAACTTCCTTGTTGCGATCAAACAAAATACAGCCTTGATCTCAATCAGAGCCTGGACACACTGCACCTTGGTTCTGTAGGTCTTAAGGGCTTCAACGAACAGCAAGATGGTCAAGAATCCACATAGGGCGAAGGCACCAAAGGCCCCCATCAAAATGAACCTAAGCTGGTCAGTCACCATGTTCCCACTTGATTGATCAATTGGATAGGAATGGCAATGATTAGCACCACAATGCTTCTTCGGATCAAACCTAAATGAAAAGGTATCATTAGTGAAATAAGAGGTGTTGGCGAAGTCATCCACCTCAGATACATGTAGAAGTTCAATTCCTTGGAAGTGAGATTCGTCTGAGCCACCACTGGAAAATGCTGACAAATTGCTGCTAACAAAAGTTCCGTTTCCCATACCACTGGAAGAGATTTCTTTCCAACCCTGGCCAGAAAATAGTATCACAGAAGAAAGAAGATTTCCAAATATGTTGTTCATCTGAAAAACCATGAAGTAGATGCCGAAGAATGCACTCATCACGGTACCCAGAGATTTTCCTGATAGCTTGGAATAATCAGTAGACAGGTATGTAATATAAGTATTCACAGCTACCCAGAGGAAGGCATTGCACATGCCACTTATCATGGTAGACGGCAGTAAGGTGTACAAACTTGGGTAGACATTCATACCCACATAGACCATCTGCATTAGAATTGCCAGAAGGATGGCCCGTTTTGGACGAAGGGCTTTCACAACAAACGGAGAAACAAGGGAGCCAAGCATGAACATACCGTAGCCCCCTGCCAAAGAAATAAGGCCCATCCCAGCCTGATGATTAAGGCTGCTTTGGAGATTTCGTAATGATAAGAAAGCTGTGTAAGATAACATTGCGCCAACACTTAGCAGGACAACGTTTTTCACGTACGTGCCTTTCTTCACTTGTGTGGACTCTGGAATAGGATCAAGCTCTTCTGAAACAATTACTTTGCCATCTTTGTCGGTGAAGAGATTCGCAACTGATTTGTTACTCTTCAGTTCTTGCTTTTGTCTCAAAGCCACCGCTTTCCTGCAGGCTCTAGCAAGTCTTTTATGGGTTGGACTTGAAATGGTCAAAGAATCCAAATACGATGGATTTTCCAACAGACCCTTCATGGTATTACTTCTAGCAAGTCGGTCTTGCAAGTCATCTTCCTGCAGTTCTTCCATCTCATTAACAGAAGACAACAGAGGCTTAGCACTTGCTGTACTAGACGTACTAGTTATGGAGTCGACATAACTGGATTCCTCGAGAGCTCTCACAGAGGGGTCTTGTTCGTCATCGGTACTTGTGTTGCTTGACGATGAGTCTATCCTTGCCCTTCTTGTCTGGAATCTTGAAGGAGGTGGTTGGCTCGGCTCAGGTTCACTGGGCTCTGTTGATATCACAATACTGACTGAAGGCATCTTCGTCTTATTGACTTCGGCACTCCCAACCATTATGTCCTCCTGACTGGTCACTATAAATTTCTTACGTTCAGCCATTTTTCTTGTTTAAGTATCCCTGGTTTCCATGAAATATCTTTAATTAAAAGGTTCAATTTACGTTATCTGAAATAATAAAAAAATCAAACATTTAATAAACTTATCTTAAAACAGTTAATGTGTCCATATTAAAACAGTTGATGTGTCCATATTAAAACAGTTGGTGTGTCCATATTAAAACAGTTGATGTGTCCATATTAAAACAGTTGATGTGTCCATATTAAAACAGTTGATGTGTCCATATTAAAACAGTTGATGTGTCCA
>JAQQZZ010088329.1:0-18090 GCA_030265115.1 Mopalia vespertina
TACTGCAGTCCGACCTGAGACAACTCGAGCTGATACATCGTCACGTATCACGCGCTGTACATATAATCTCTATGTATACTTTTTATTTTTGTTTTTTTTCACAGGTTAAAAAGATAACTTTTAATATGTGTGTCCTTGTATCAGCGTAACCTGCTGTCATCTTTGATAATAATAGATGCCATTTAGTCCCACTGCACCGTACCTTTGTATACTGCCTCACATTTGATACTGGAGGATAAATTAAGCATAAATTCCCTCCTTAATGCTACACTACGTACGTGTCATATTGTAATCACAAATACACAACCTTGTACTTTATCCTTGAGTGGAACATAGTCACGTTTTGTTTCTATTATTAACCAATCACAATCACTTACACATCTTTACAAATTAATAAAACTGGCACAAGGATATCGATTAATTAAAACCGATGAATTTCCTCATATTTCTAGATAAACTCCCAGAGACAAGTTTCTAAATAGATCGTTATCTCGAGTTGTTATAGGTATCAAGTATTATGAGTCACACAATGTGGCCCGGCAATCGCAGCGGTGGTTTTACGAGGTTTCCTCTCGCTTTTCCGCCGTATTTAAGCAAAGAAAAGCGTGAAATGGAATATCCGTCATCATACTATAGTGAAATACCCTTGAGTACGGCGTTAAACCCCAACCAAACAATCAAACAAACAAACAATCAATTTATAATTTATATAAAAACATTATGTGATTAATATGTAGCAAACAAGATAATCTGTAACTACCTGTGAAATGTTATTTCAAGACATAAAAATTAACCAATGAATATGTCCACTAAAGAGAATGAGAGTTTCAGAGGGACGTTTCGCCTTAACTAGTAAGTTTTTAGATTCTTGTTTACCTTGTATACTATAATGGATCTTTTGAGAGAGGATATACGTTAATTTACATATCTTCAATTATAAATATTTTATTTTGAAGTTAAATCCTGAAGATGATTTCAATAAATAAACGGAAATATATAGCCAACATTGACTGTTCATTACGTTTAGAGTTGTCCTGATGTGTAATATTTTAAGGGCTATGTGAGCACTATATCATCGGCGCTAGAAGCGGGTTGACGAGGGGGGGGGGGGGTCTGGGAGGGGGGGGGTGGTGCTTGAGAAGTTCAAGTCCTCTCACTTCTTCTGGGGTGTGGGCTGATCCCTTCCACACACACTTTGGATTTACTTCCGCCGCCCTTGTATATATTTTAAGTTTTTTTAAAAGCGCCGTTGTGTTCGATGACCAATCTTGCTTACTTTGATGAAATCGATTAAAATCCATGACGTATGACCAGGCTCTTGATCATTATAAAATGGAATATTGCACCAAGCAGCAGTCGTTTATTAATGAGGGTCTTATGATGTTGCTGATATGCGCTTCATAAAGCTTGCAACAGACATCTTATATCGTCCATGGAAACACATGGCGCTCATCAATCACTCTTCATATGGTTCAACAACAACATCATTGTCCGTGTCAAATCTCACGAGAAACGAGATTAGGTAAAAACGTGTAACACAGAAGGAAAATTAACGGTTAAGATTTTTTCATTATTTCCGCTCGGTTACAGAAGTCTTCGAGCGAAAAGGCGCAAAAGTAAGATGTGACTAAATGGGATGTTTGCTCGGAACTTTCACCTCATTCTCAGGAATCAAAGATATTTCTCACTGGCACCAAAGACGAATAAGAAACACGGACAGTAAAATGTCTATTAATCTTAGTCCTTTTTCGGATTAATTGCTGAGTTCTGTTTTTAACATCAGCCAAGGTCTTTGGTCTATCCGGAAAGGATATTACTATCAAAGCGGTTAAACAGATTAATAGTTTTTATTTTCCACATAAAGATGACCATTTATTACTCATGGCATTATCAGCTGAGGACGATTGAAAAAGTTAATCGCCGACTATTTTGGACATTTTATTTACATTTCTGTCTTTTATAAAGTAGTTTATAGTAATATATAAGCCCTTTTATAATAAACGATTTCGCTTGCTTTCTTTGTCTTTTCTCTTGTCACGATGTATAATTTATATAAATGTAATTGATAGTTTTGTTAACCAGCAAGCAAAATACTAATAATTAATGTTTCAGTATATTTTATTTTATTTTTCTTCTTATTAGCAGCATGATCTGTTTTAGCATCTGTATAAAGGGACTATATAATATTTATTTTTAAAGGGGAGATACACAAACAATAAAGATGTTCTAAAATGAAATTGAGATCAAGCGATTTTTAAGCATGTTGTCCTATTTTTGTTCATTTTGTCGAGCGGAAAATAAAACAATATGTTATGGTGGACAGGCCATGCCACATTGTGTATCCATAACACTATATATCAAGAAATAAATATTCCCCAAACATACTTTAATGGAGACCTGTTTGTGTGACGATTTTAATATATTTCGTTGAACAATTGAACAATTTGTAGAGATAATATACATAACATGACAAGTGCACCACGTGCTTGATGGGAAGCTAAACAACATAATCAAAGCTTTCAAAATCGTAGGGCACTATTTGTTTGGGAACAGTTGTACATGGACTTTGTCTAATGTGACACAATTTTCCGCTTTATCGTTTATCAGAATGTAAGCTTTAGATTCTAAGCAATGGAACGGACAACAGAAAAAGTGTTTCATTGAAAGATTATCAAACTGTTTAAACGTATACTATCATGACTGAATAGCAATATCTGTATATTTATCTCTTACGACAACGAGGTCTGGACAAACAAATATGAAAAACAAAAAGGCTTCCATAACTAAATAATTTATGTTTCCAGGTTCGACCCACGATGAAACAATGTAACTTTTATCTTGCGATACTCTTGGAAAAGATATATAATTGTTATTCATTAATATTAAATTGAGGTTATTACAGGTTTTGTACAGATAGATGATAACACCCATATGAGATTATTGCACTCTATATTTTTTTGCCCCAAAAAAATTCCAACATGATGAATCGTTTACTCCCGTCCAGTTAAAATTAAAGATGGTAATAAACTCACGAGATGATATATATTAAAAAAGAGATAGGGTAAAAGGCATCTGTGTGACGTGTGTAAGAAGGTATGTTAAATGTTTAGAGTAATTTACCATTGAAGTAGGAACACTCAACCTTTAGATCACAAGTCAATGAGACGACTGTAGTATACTAGAGGTGAAAGCGGTGCAGCAAATCTGCTTTGATTTGAAAATATGTTAAAGAGGCGCCAGGAAAGATATGCGGCTAAAAACAGTTGAAATTAATTTGCTTTTTCGTATTGATACTTTTAAAATTGGTAGAGAAGATGCAATCATTTTGTGTTTGTTTGTTGTTCGTTCGTTCGTTCATTCGTTTCTGTCTTTCTTTCTTTCATTCTTTTTTTCTTGCCCTCTTTCTTTCTTTCTCACACGTTCGTTCGTTTATTTAGTTGTGTTACGTCGCATTCAAAGGGAAATTTGCCGGTGTTTGTGGAAAATCGGGTGCAAACCTCCCGACACATATTCATTATTGAATTAATAAAAGATTTTTTTTGTGTTCGTAATTTGACAACATATTGTTTCATGTATGTTGCATGCAAGCTGTTCTTATATTCCACTTTTATCTTGATGTTTTTCTTCTTTCTGTAAGCCCTCTGGCTAAGGGCAGTTTGTTTGAAGAGTAGCAATTAATGCTGTCTTTACTAAGCACAACATTGGATCCCAACGCCGTCATATAAGTGAAATACCCTTAAGCACGGCGTAAAACACCAATCAATCAATCAATCAATCAATCAATCAACCTTTCTGTAAACAAAAAAAAAGGAGAGAGAGAAAAATTGGTATTCCGCCTATGCAGTGACACTGGTTGATTGAGATACACCTGCTAGCCGTTTAAAACTGTTCGAACTCGAAGTAGAACCAATACGTAAAGCATTGCCATCGTTGTGTTATATGTATGGCCAGAAGTCCATTAACTAGAAGTGTTCTCATTTACTGTTTGTCCGCAGCATTGGACACCGACTGACTCACCAGCGCAAGATCGTTGTAAACCTGGGTGAATGGTATGCCGGGAAATGAGTTAGTGATGGTTTACATCATTTTTTCCATCGTTTCCAAAGTTCCCGTTAAACAACAGAGTGTCGCTGGTGGTGTTGCTGGCTGATTGGTAACACAGATTTGTGTGACCCGCGTCACTGCCAGTGCATGAACACAGAGTGATTATCCCCCATGATGCTTCACTCCTTCATGGCTCCAACCTCAATCAAATCGTGACGTCACATCATATGTTACAAAAGTCATGTCGGTGCCCCGTGTTGTGGACAGTTTAAGCAAGTTTCACTCGCCTAGTTTATGAGCTTCGAACATTATCCACAATTGCTATAGTTTAATCTGATTTAAGCGCAACCGAACTAGCTCTCCGTTATTGTATTGTCGTGTTGTAGATTGTATAGATATTGTAGATTCCTAGGGCTTCGATTGGTTGATTTTAAATGATCAATCGCTGAGCAGCTCAATAAAACTTGATTGATTGCGTAATGTGTTGGGGTTTTTTTTTGTTGACATTTTCAACAGGGACGGTCCATGAACCTCAAATTGTGTGACGTCATCGAAGGCCTTTCGTTATTTGGTTCATGCCAGATCTTAATGCGGCAGGAATAATACGGGGTGATCATTCACCCCGAAATATGTTGGTTTGGGTTATCCCTAGTTTCTGTACATTATTTTGACGCAAATACATCTGATCGCTATGAGCACCATATCCGTGTTCTACTGGACATTTCACTCCATTTGATTTGTGTATACTCTTGTGACAGAGCGACAGATTCTGTGTCCCCGAAGCCCTCTTATCACTTTGAACTCTGACCCGAGAGTATCCAGTCACACTGTAATGACTACATAGCCTGACAACATCAAGACAAACACCAAAAGGCACGTAAAATATACTGTTAATACTTACAACCATGACACAGAAATCGAGAGTTAAACTACTTTGGTTCACAAATAATGAGTTACGTTATTTTAGTCGATAAATTGATTTACGAAATATACCGATGGTTAACGAACGATCAGTCATATGGCATTCCCATACTGAATGCTTAAAATTCTCCCGCAGTGCCGTCGACAAGTCTTTACATCAAAGTTAATAGCTCACGCTGTAAAAGGGATCACTCATTTTCAATGGCTTGTGAAATAAGACGTCATAATGAGTGCCGCAAACAACAAGAATCGTATAGCTGAGTTTCACGCTTTGGGCAAATCCATTAATAAAGAAGTTGGCTCCCACGAGTTTAGAATGCCTGCATCGCTATTGGGGGTATGTGTAACGTGTAATGTGACAAACATAATTCACTTAAGCGCAAACAGTTTACATGTAGGAAGTATGTCAAGAAATATATACATAGAGATTTTTAGAGAAGGCTAAACTTACGTTATTTTAGTTTTGTGTTCGCTCGATGTTTTACTCTGTTTAGACCTTCTCAATGCAAGACCTTTTTTTTTGGTCGATATATTTTACACAGCGAAGTATTGCATCAAATAAATATCAGTACTTTACTAATGCGTGTAACTTATCTTTTACATTGTGAAGTATTGTATCAAATTAGTATCTGTACTTTACTAATGCGTGTAACTTATCTTTTACATTGTGAAGAACAAAGTTATGTAGTGATATTCGCCAGATTACCTTCAATTGGGCGGTCGTCTTCCGGCGAATTACAACTGTATAAACACAATGGGACTAGGTAATGATGTCTTAAAGCTGCAGAGCAATGTAGCACTTTTTTCAAATGTAATTAGTCTTCAATCAATATATTCCTCATTTTTACTTTTAACCACATTACACATTTAAAGATTTTTGTCCGTGTCAAATTTTTATGAAGACTTATTTTTCTGTAAGCGTGGCATAGACCAGAAGTCCGACACCCGAACCCCTGGGACGATTGTCATGGCTCGTATTTAGCACAAAGTTTCAGCTGTGTCAGACAGCTTGATGTTACTTAGTGGTTACAGAATGAAGGATCTCAAGAAGGCTTTAAAACTTTTTTGGCGGTTATTGTTGTAGGTCTTTCATTATGGATTGACCCGTTTTTCAAAGCGCTTCGGATTTCTTTATGTCGACTCGTACTCTAAACACACAAACAGGCTTTGGACTGACTTGTCGCCAATTTCATGTCCATCTTAAATATTTAAGGAAATATGTTATTTGTGAAAAAGTTATTACATGTACTGCATATAATCAGGCTAATAGTAAACTTAATACTTATTCAGTTTGAATACCAATAAAACTCAATTTCAAACCATCAGGCAAATCGTGTATTGATCAAAGAATTGGTGGGCCCTGTGCAGTTTCAAAACGTTTCTGTATTGGATGGCCCTCTAAAGTAACTAAAACAAGTCTTAAAATATAGACTTGAACGTTTCCTTTCACAGCTTTTTAGAAATATTAATAAGGATTTTCGCCGTACTAAAGGTTACCTCACTCATATGACGTCTTGCCACCCCAACAGCGCCTGATTGGATCAGCTTCGTGTTGCCTTTCTGCTCTGGCGGCAACAGGAAAGTCCTAACGATCACCCGCTATAACAATTTTAATTATTATCATAAGCAATCGCATGAATGAAACGCTAATACAGTTAAGCTTATGTTTAGTCTACGGACTCTCTATTGGTTTGTCTGTTTGTTTGATTGGGGTTTAACGCCGTGCTTAAGGTTATTTCACTCACATGACGGCGTGCTAGCCCAATAACTGAAGGAAATCCCACTCGACACCTCTGGCAAAAAAACAAAGAAATATACGGAACATCAACAGGACGCAATATAGACACCACAAACAGATCGGGTTCCTGTTCCCCTTTAGCTCTGAGAGCACCAGGGCAACAGGACTCTACTCTTCCAACCACCCGCCTCTCTATGGTTTGGTTCGTCCATACCTTCGCTCAATTAATAAGGTGTTAAATAAAGAAATATGATATTTTATTATACTTCAAACAACAGTTGTAAGTCTTCACAAACACGTTTGTTTAATACCCAACAGACGCTCTATACTGATACCACGCAAATTCCACATACGGGATTAGTTACGAATGGAACGTTATACGCATTTTGATACTTTTTGTTTGTGTTACAATAGTCAATAGTTAGGGAATCTTGACTACTTCAGTATGGTCAATTGAGAGGTTTATAAAATACCATGATGTCGAGCCGATCTCAATCGCAGCAAAACTCAGATGTTTTTTTACCGGGCTGTAAAAACCAACTTGTTATATCCATGGCTATCTTTTCACTATGTTCACCATCGACTTAGTTTTTACCCAATCAGAACTGCGAATAACATCAGACAAAATCACTGATTGGATGACCACAGCATTGTAAAAAAAATCGCGATATTATCCCGTTGATGCAAGACGCGTTGACCATATTGTGACATGTTACGGCAACGGCGAATGATTTGGCTGCTTCGGGATGCCAGATTCCTCAGATGGCGAACTTATGGTAAAGAATGCCAACTTGTAGGTGGAAATACAAGCGACTTGATCTAAATACAAACAATGTGATGGTAAATAGTTCTCGGGTTGATGTATCGTGTGTACTAGCACCTTTATCTACTGGGGGTCCTTGCGTATAGGGATGATTTGAACCCACATGGCATGCACGTGCATCCCCTGGCGGTGAACTCACATGCGGTCACCAGGCGGCCAACAATGGATAGCAGATTTTCAAAACAATCTGAGTGTTTTCTTCAAACATGAACCTTTTCACTGAGAGGGTCTGTCATTCACCACCATAGATGATTATTCGTCAGCCAAAGCGCTCCATTTTGGCGAAACACTCGTGTTTAATCGGGTCTGCCTACAGGTGATTGGTCAGATATTTTAAAGGAACAGACAAAGCTCCAGAAACATAAATTGAGAATAAAAATTAAGGTTTGCCCAAGATTTTAGGGTTCATGGAGAATAATTAGTCAGTATAAATATTTTAATATAGACGGCAGATGTTCCGAATTTGTTTTTTCGATTATAAGTTTTTCTGTTCCAAGTATAAACAATGACAATACGGCTAAATTAGTGTGGCAGCATGCAAAGCTTTAAAACTCACATAAACACATTTAGTCCCACAGATTTGTATGTCTACTCGCACATTAACGTACTTATTAATACTTTGTATTACATTTCTAATTTGCATAAAAATGTGTATATATCGACACATTTTCAGAGCTTGCATACGGACATTATTGATTTCATTTTCATTGTATTTTAATTATTATGATAATTTTTATTCTTTATTTCATTCAGCCTGTGGTGTCTTTATTTAGCCTTGGGTTTGTCAACATTCTTTATTTTAAACTGCAATTGTTCACTAAGTAATTCAATCCATCTCTATCCTAAGTACTAATTCCGCCGCTTTCTGTATCGATACACTTTATCGGTTTTCCTTAACATGATTTATTTTGGCTTAAACGTCTACTAAATAAAGGCTTATATTGCGTATTGCTTGTTTGTGTATGGATATAGATTATACAGTCTAACATCGACAACTCATAGCCTAATCAAACTATAAACAGAATTGAAACCTCTGTTCATATCGTTATTTAGATTGACTGATTACTGTTTTACGCCGTGCTTAAGGATATGTCACTTATTTGACGGTGGTGTATTCCAACATAAATAGACACTAGCACAACCTTAAAATCTGAAATGTGTTGATAATGTTGGAAATTTAATCTAGCTCCAGTGCTAAGTAAAGACAGCAGCATTGCTACTCTCTAAACAAACTACCCTTAACTAGAGGACATTTATTTAGAGGTTAATCTGACTGAATACATAACTTAATTTGAACATTACCCATACTAAGTCTTTTATAACATAGCATATTTATCCCAGCTGAAAAGTCTTAACTATTAAAACTGTTGTTCGTTCGCCAGATGTGGTCTATTAGATGTATAAACACCTCTTCTACAGCATTTAAAACAATTCACTTCATTTTACATCTGTTTTAAATTTGTCCGCACAGGAAACCGATCTTGTATTTCACACGATATTTGCCATATTGAGATCAATGTGCAATATTATGAGCGTAATGACTTCCACGTGATATCACAACTTCAGTTCAAAATAATCAGATTCCGTTTGAGTACAACCCACACCAGGAAATGTACATTTAACGGGTGAAGAACTTAGTTAGAATGTGTTTGGTATATATACTATTTTGGCGATTAATATTATAATAACGTCATTATTTTTAGCAAACAAAACGGTTTATGATAGTGGATAACATGTACATGTAAATGGCGGATTAAACATAACAGCGGTCTATGACTATACCATATATATCCCATTAGTACAAAAAGCTAAAACGAACTTAATGTATACGGTTAAGATTATCAAATGTATCTTATTAATCAACAACTAAAGATCATATTCATTATATTACGTCCACTTTAATGCAAACATGAACTATTTCTTCAACGATTTTGATATCAAATATCAAGTACGCTATTATTATTTTTTTCACAAAAGACGCTACCGTGTGCCTTGGTGCAAAATTTTAAAATCGAATTAAAACTTGAACTAGCTGCTTTGGAAATTGTTGTAGCTATATTCAAATGACATCAGTACTATTTATTTTTAACACACGTTTACGGACTACAGTTATAAGCATTGTAATCCGAAATTCGACAATTACGTGACGTAACATTTTAGACTGATTATTTTGGAATTTATTTGCGCTATCTATCATCAATGGGAGGGTAAACAGATTGCCTGACTAAAAGTATAAAGACAATCAAAGCTATAGGCATCCCCAAGATAACAATTAGAAGACAATAGAATGCATGTGTAGTACATGTTGTCCAAAGGTGTGGAAGTGATGGCGGAGTGTTCTGGTGTGGTCTAAGTTCGGGTGGGGCTCTTTCAACAAACAATCTGGAACCCCATAGCTGTTAGCAAGGACTCGCGATGACAGCCCACTCCAAGTCTAACATACACAAAAACGCCAACTCTTCGCGAAAATCGTTCGCGAATAACCGCGTCAAACTATACAGATTCTCTAATACCAGGGCAACCTGAACCCCTTATGTCACTCAGCGTGCAGATGTTAGTCAAATGGAATTCTGTTTATGATTTTACAAATTAGGATCCGTACTGAGGTCTCGTTCCACAAGAAAAGCAAAGAAAACGGATCGGATTAAATCAGTCAAATAAATTCACAAGTAATACAAACACGCTGTGGTTTTCTGTGAACGATTGTTACGGCTTTTGGCAAACACCACCTGTGTTTTAACGAGCAGAATGAAAAGACATCAACTTTTTTTCACCACGATACGTTATTCATATGCAAGCATTTTCATTTTGTTGTAGACCAAACTTTACTATATCTATATCAAGTGCCTGACTGTCTCTTAATTCCTGACGATGGTTTAATAAACCGAAATATAGAAAATATAATCGTGTGTGTCTTGTTATTTGCTGGAGTTGGCTTTAGTATACTATGTCAGGTTATTCTGTGGAAATCACAGTATTTGTTGTTCTTTGTTTTATATTAAACAATATAATTAAATATAAATATTGAATATATATATAGTCCTATGTCGTTTGTCCACGCATACATAATCGGTCCATAATTAATTCGACAGGATCGAGTAAATGTACCGTAACTTTTGGCCTTTAAGCCAATCGGCCTTCAGCATTGAATAATAACGCTTTAAAAGTTTTAAAACAAATTTTGATAAAGCCAGTATACAATCTCACTAAAGAGGCATTTGTAAGTAACAATACAGCAATATTAATTTTAAATCTAATTTAATTTATATTTTATTATCACACAGGTTAATAAAACCATTAATAATCTTAATTGACACGTTTTAGATGTTCTACGTAAGCAAGAACACATGTTCAAATAACGTAAAATAGAAAAGCTGTTTGGATCGTATTTAGAAGCTGATCCTAGTTAATAACATGGGCGTAATAAACAAGCATGATACTCGACAACGACATTAGTATCTATGTCTAAACGACGCGAGTTGTTATCGGTATAAAAGTGTTATAGTATTAATCAATAATTGGTGGAGCAATGCTTAAACTGCGGTATTGAAATTGTCTGCTAAAATCACCAATATAAAAAAGTACAAACAAAATAAACAGCACTATTGAGATAATCAATGAATGAAGGAAGCTTAGACAACCTGCTTTACTAGATTAATAAACAAAATATGGTTGTTAATTCGCTGTAACTTCTTTGATCATGCAAAATTTGCTTTTTTTAAATAAATATTAAAGCATGCGCTTATTTCTATTACAATTATGGATTTGTTTGTCAATAATTTAGCCAAAATATAAAATTCAGATCTTGTTTTTTTATAATTATTGTTTTGTTTGTTTTTACCTTTAAATAGAAAGTGGATTATTATTCGGAGAGTAGATGCATAAAAGAGTTATTGTGTGACAAGAATATATAACATTTCCGCCAACATAAATTTATGAGGATGTGTGTATATGTTATAGGCAAAATAACCTCTAAAGTACCCACATATCATGAGCCACGTGTAGTACGTTAGTGTTCTTAAGCCGAGTTAGATTGGTTATCCTAGCTGCTTTCCAATTACGCTGATTTTCTTTCAAAACACGGGGATTGTGATAGGGCCGGTTCGGGCTACCCAAACCCGACTATCTCGTTGCTCTGCGCTATTTACACGTCAATCATTCTTATGCCAAACCCTTCTTAAACACTTTTCCAGGCATTCTCCACGGTGTTTAGCTGTCCATAACTAATTAATGACCTAATTGCGTTCACGTCATCTTATTAGGCAATGATCCTTGATGACTTTTCCGTGGTTTTGACATCTTGCCTGTGCTATCAGATTGACACGGTCTGCCGTTTATTTTCTGGATTTGTAGCACGCTCCGGAATTTTGATATAATGGCGATTGTGGAATCTACCTTGTCAGCAGTAAATCTCTGCCACTATATGAGCTTAACACTAGGCAACCCGCCACAACAATTTACTTCCAACTATATGTGTTCACCTAAGTTTTCAACTTGATGAAAATATGGGCGTCAAGTTTCAAATGAAGAGCAGATTTAGTGAAATAATCTCCCAATATCAGAAGTTTCCGAGTTCCCATATGGAGGCTACTAACTGTAGCGGGAATAGAACTGCCGTGCGGAATTACACCTCGAGCAACTCAACACTTCCTTTCCTAATCGCGCTATCAAGGAATTCAACGGAGTGTGTTTTTTCTAGTCGGCTCTGTGAGCGGATTGAGGTTGAAATCTGGTGAATAAATCATCGACTTCGAGAAAGAAACCGTGGCCCGATAGCCTTTGATTAACACGTGATAAGGGCTCCATTTTCTTCCCATCAAAGTTTGCTCAATTCATAAAAACTTCATAAAAACTGAGGATATGGGTACGGCGTCATACATAAGAGCAGCGCGGCACAGACCTGTGGAGGATGGGCGAAAAAATAAATAGCAAATTTCTTCCATAAAACTCGACTTCAAAGAACAAACAGGAAAGATCAGTTCGCTCCCACTGATTACAGCCCTTACTACAATTCTGGGCCCAATTACTGACAACAACTTTAGTTTCCTTTAGCTCTGAAGTGCCTAACCCCAGCGTCCCCCTTCTGGCTCATTCCGAGATGAATGTAACGATTGTCAAAACTACCCTCATGAAAGAGTCTTCAAACTTCTTTCAAGTACCGACTGAAGCACCCTGGGAGAATTTACCTAGGTACTTGGAATAATTTAGTCTTCATTTTTTCCCCTGAAAATTAAGTCCAATGTATTTTGTTTTTGTTGTTTTATTTGGTTTTTCCATTACTTGGAGGGTATAATGACATAGCTTTCAGAAGAGAACAAAAAAAAATCTTAAAATATAAGAAAAATATTAAGTAGAATTTAATTGAATTTATCAGAGCAATCTATACTAAATACGAATAGTTTCGTTTTCACACTCGATTAAATGAAAAAATTAAAATCACATTCAAGCTCAATTGCGCAAATGTGAAGCACGATTTCCCAGATATACATTAGGTAGAAGCCTTTATATGTGTAGATTCAAATATTAAGTTAAGTTAAATTTGTAAATTGAACGTGCTGAATGTCAGTATATTGTGACTGGATTGGTCTCGGGATACGTGTCAGCATATGAATGATATTTTGACCGAGTGGAGTGTCAGGATGTTTCACGGTATATTTGGATGAGGTGTCATCTTGAGTGTCTTATGACAGAATTGGTGTCGGGTTGGGTGTCCACATATCATAGATATTCCAAGAAGGGAGCACACTGGAACAAGAGTCCCGTTTTGAGAAGACACAGCCGATATAGGTTAAATAACTAAAAGACCGGACTAAAACACGAAAACAATCAAATGTGATTTCCCTAAACTAAAATTGATTATTTAGGTTTTTTAAGTTTACGCTGTGAATGGCTCAATAATAGAGAATGGAAGAACTTTATAAATAAAGATTTTTTTTCCATACAGAGAAATTCCTGATTAACCAAACGATTTTCGATCACAGCTGTGTTTGTTATTGCCCACTTACTGTAGAACGCAGAAAAATCATCATTTTCTTTTAATTTACCTTTGTCTGTTATGGCTAGTCTACCACAAAAATGTTTTACATAACAGAGCATAGAACCATTTTTAAAAACATTGTCTACATTGAAAACCTTGGATGTCGGAGTTGTTAAAACATTCTAGTAGTATACGCTTTTAAAATGTAGGCCTGCAGACCGAAGTCACCGCATCCAAGAAAATCTTTGTAATAATAGAGTATGTCATTATCTGTGCATTAAATTTAAACACTTTAATACAGTACGGGTATAGTTTTCACTTTCTCTCAGTGTCTATGAAAACACATCCTGGATAGTCTGTGTGTAGTATACCATAGAATTAATATGACCCGCTGCTTGACCTTCTCCCTATCTTTCTCTTTCATCAGACATTCGGATAGTTTTCTTTCTCAGGCGGGGCATGTTCATCAGAAAGTTATAACATTGTGTTGCGGGTGTCCCGCTGGTTGTGGACAGTTTTCTCTCAGGACCGACTTGCTTCACTTAATTCCCCGCCGAACTCTCCTCTTAGTATCTCCAAACCTCTTCCTTTAACTCTACCGTATCTTTCCTTGCTTCGCGTAAACACCGAGGCTGTTATATTGGGAATGGCAGTTGACTTGCCGGGTGGGCGGAGCTTACAGCTTCATATACACCATATAGCCCCAACTACTAAAAGAAACCCTAATGGACGAGGCAACCAGTAGCTAGGAGCTAATTAATTCGAAACGTTAACATTGAGTGACTTAATTTTCCCTATCCATTTACAACTCATCAAAATTAAGAGTAGATGACATGTCAATACTTAGCGGAGTTCTGAGAGGGGTTGTGCTCAGAGAACAGGGTAAAGGCCTTGCTGGGTAACGCAGGGTCGCTTTACCTCCGTATAACACTCGGCAAAACTAGTGATTTGAATAAGAAAGTTTTGTAGTTGTGATAGATTAGACTCGGTGGCAAGATGATGATGGCCGACTATAGAAGCTGTAGATATGACCACAATACTGGCCTCTACTACCCCAGCAACCAAGGGACTGTTGAATCTCCGAATACCAGAGAAATTATGGATATCTCTCATTCGTACCCCTCGTCGAGAAACTCTGAATTTTATAACGGATTGCCAGGAAATGGCGCAGGAAATACGGCCTATAGACATTACGCGAGACATGTGCCACAAGTGTATGGTTATCACCAGCCCATGTCAAATCAACAGTCTTTTTACAGTTATCAAAACTCCGATTATCGTCAGAGAAATTATTCTCCCGGAGTCTACCTGAAGGGGAAGGTATCGTCATTGCGACATGACAGCTGTTCACCTACTGATAACTCCGAAAGACAGGAGAGCTGCTCATCACCAGACAAGCAGCTACCAGAATACCGAGAAAAGACTCAGTCCTCTTCGGACGAATCCTTAACTTGTCCCAATGCTAGATCGCCAAAAGATGTACTCAGTCCGGATACTTTGGACTATGAAAATGATTTTAAAGACGACATTGATGAAGATGACGACGGCGATGAACAAACGCCCCATGTCTTCGCCCCTGGCTACCATGGGCCGTCGAGAAGGTGTCTTCTCTGGGCTTGTAAAGCCTGCAAGAAAAAGACAGTAACAATTGACCGTCGCAAAGCCGCTACAATGCGGGAAAGGCGACGTCTTCGGAAGGTTAATGAAGCTTTTGAGACTTTGAAAAGACGAACGTGTCCAAATCCGAACCAGCGACTTCCAAAGGTGGAGATATTACGGAATGCCATTGATTACATAGAGAGTCTTGAAGACCTCTTGCATGGGAACAGACTGGGGAGGGGAGAGGAAAACCATGACACAGGTTCGAATAGCTCCGGCTCCGATTATATGGTAAGATCACTTGTATCAGCAATTCGTTAGAAATACAACTAATTCGTTCTTATATTTATCAGCGCAGTGATCAAAAAAAGTTTTCCCTTTAAAGAACATGTTCGTTATAACAGAAACTAAATTAATTCTCATCGAAAGTATTATTAATTCACTCTAATATACAAACTATTGTAGTATTCTTAGTTTTTGTTTTATCGAAAACTATATTTATACACAAATAATTTTTTTTTAAAAGTCAATTACGCTATCGAAATAGACGACTGTGGCAGAAATAGTTGTTCAGCTATATAGTTTATGCACAGACGAGTTACACTATCATCGCCACCCAGTTTATGTCTGTGGCTGACTGTTACTCCCATATAAACTGGTGTATTTCTGACTACACTTTGTTTTAATACAACGCTTAATCTATGTATATGTATTACTTACAGTCAATTGGTGTTTGTAATTTGACACTTTCGGAGTCAGTCCAGTTCCTTGAATTTTTATCGAAACTATATTCGTAAAGCCACGAAAGAAATAATATAGAACTAGTGAAAAGTAATCAAATTTAAGTTTATCCACGCCACTATATAAGCTCGGGGAATTGATTAATCCATTACACATTATCAATACGAATTTCGATAATATATTGCTGTGATATAATTTTGTGGCTTTGTTATAGAATTTAAGTAGGCAATGCTATAACTTTAAAAAAAACGCACATAAAAAGGAATACCACCAGCATTGAATTTTTTTCTCAAAAAGCATTTTTCATACCTTCGCCACTCTCAAAACATAACCACTTATTGATACATTGCAATACACCAAATACGAAATAGCTCCTCTTTGAGTCGAATATAAAGTTTCTACGGAATAAAAGGTGTTAGGTATCTTTATATATCAAACATCACCACACAACTCAAATGGTCAAATTCGAATTTAAAACTATTTCGAAGCAATATTAGGTGTAAAACTGTTGTTTTTTACATCGATTTTGTAAATACTTATTTAAACAACCCATGGCACTTCAGGGAGTCCAATATTTTGGACCCCATGCACAGAGTCATTAATCTTTATATTAATATTTAATTTAACCTGAAAATAACACAATAAAATATGTTAATTTTTCAGACCAAAGTGTCTTAATATCTGAAATTTAAATTATAGCCGTATACAAAAGTGTTCAGTGCTAAAACAAAAGTTCCCAAAACCCTGTTACTGTTTCGTATATAAAATCTGCGGTTTCCAAATCTCTAGTTAACCAGTGTATCGGCTTATAACCGTGTCGGTTGTCACAAGACAGCTCAGTTTATTTTAACTGTCATCATATGATACGCTCTGGGCTAATCGGAATAACACTGGGTATATAGAGGCCCGAGGGGTCAGGCTAGGATCGCCCGTCCCTAGGGATAGCTCTAATGAGAAATCAAACACTGGCGACTGACGGATCTGTGTGTCCATCCATCCGGACATTCATTGGATTTCAGTTCAATTACATCGCATTTCCTGTTTACATCTTGCAATTCTTGGCACCGTTATATCAAACAATTATTTATTTCCTGAGAAAGTAAATGTATTTTATTTATTTAAAATACAGTAATTGTACCAAAATTAACAACATAGAACAAACTTATTTTGTTAAATAATTATAATTTAACATATACCAATATTATTTTAAGTTCATAGCACAATGGTAAATTGCTGATAAAAATTAATGGCAGTCATTCTTGTGTATTTATTATTCAATAAAAACTAGAATGGGTGTGATCTATGTATAAAATGTAACGCTCTGGTCCGAAACTTATTCGCATCTTCTTACTCTAAGTAGTTAAAACAATAGAAACTTTAGATGAATGGGATGAATTCGTGTACGGCAATAACCCTCAACACTAATGGACTAACCAGAAACGAACAAATGAGCGTAATTTGAGCACTTGTTTTATGGGATAAATAAATGATCTTGCTGTGACAATCGAATGCGTTTTAAATCGTGAAGAAATGAGTTAAAACAATTGAAGTCTCGCCCTTTGGATGTGTAGAGTAACGGTATGTAGACGCAAACCCGGGTCGGGTTGGATTAGTACAGCTTATCTCTGGAGACACTTCCTAAGAGAAATCAAATCTTGACAGGGGAGAGGTCATCCATTGGAGCTGATTTGACCGGAGGTTCGCAGACTTTCTGTGAACTTTTATTCAAATTCTCTCCCGTTTCCTGTTCGTGTTTTGCAACAGGGTTAAATGTGATTGCTTTTAATTATAGTTCGAATTTGTTTTGGTGATGTTGTTTTGATTTTGTGAAACATTTTTTTAAAGCGTATAAGTTTCTAAATTGTATCCATGTATCAAATTTATATTTAAATTTGCTACCCCTCTTTTATATATTCAGAAAATATTTATCAAATATATAGTTTCTAAATTTATGCTATATATAGTATACAAGAACGGTTCTCGTAAAAGGATAACTTCGTGATTTAAACAGATAGTTTCTAAATAAAACAAGGATTTGGATGTTTACACTTATTACAGATTTCATCGACTAGTTATATTTTGAAATTAAGAAAAACTTAACTTGAAAAGTTGCTATATTTGAGCCACATTCTTTGCTGTAAATTTATAAATTTATTTCTTTGTTTATTGGTTTATTTATTTATTTATTTATTTATTTATTTTTTTATTTATTTATTTATTTATTTATTTATTTATTTATTTATTTAT
>JAQQZZ010088340.1:0-18089 GCA_030265115.1 Mopalia vespertina
ATAGTTTACCGTTCAATATATATTGGTTGATTAATCTGATTTATGTTTTGACTTTATCATATACAGTGGTGGATACACGATTGTGTAAAAGGGGGGACTCAACTATCATAGCTCATTAGGCGAGGGTCCAGAGGTCGCCTAAGCCCCGGAAGCTCCGAGAACGAGGAAGCCGCCGTACAGGCAATCTTAGCTAGCTTTGGCAATGAAATGAACGATCTTATAATTGGTACACTTTTAAAAGAGAAAAAGGAGACAACAGCCATAAGTGTAACACAATTATTTTGTAGTTTAAAGGTCTTAGAGTCACACCATTCACTCTGATTGGGCAAGTATGTGCATGCATTCTACATGAGTACGTTATAAAGTGCTAGCATTGATATAAAAATTACGACCAAAGAATTTGATTTTATATCGGTGCAATTTTGGAGGTTTGTAAGTTTTCGAAAAAAAACATACATCTGTATTAAAAAGAGCATTGATACGAATCCTAGATAGAAGAACGAAGCAGTGGGGTATATTATGGCAAAACTACTCAAACAAGAAAAACTGTAAAGTCAAAAAGATAAAAAATATATTTTTGTGGTAACCATTTAAAACTAAAAACATCAAAACTTAACAAAAGGGCGAGGGCGCAGTGGCCGGTTAGGCCCCGGAAGCTCTGAGAATGAGGAAAGGCGGAACCGCAATCTAGGCTGATTTTGGAAATGTATTCCCAAATGGAACCTATATAAAAGCCCACTCGAAACCCAAGCCCATCTGAGCCCAGCTTGCCCTCACAAATCCCATATGAGTGTGTTGGCTGGATAGTCCACCCATTTGTCTGGCACGCCGTCATAAAGGTGAAAGGTCATACCGGTACTGTAAAAGAATAAATAGCAAAACATTGCAGAAGACAAATTTGTATGAGTGGGTTTCATGAGTACCAAGTATGTTTTAAGTAAAAAATGAAAACATGTATTACAACAAAAATTAGATAGGAGGCTATGACCGTATGGAAACGGTTATAAAGTTTCGAAATTATTGAAGGGGGAGGGGGGGGGGGGGGGGATGTACCCGTGGCCGTCGGGTTGTTAATATTGGGGGGGGGGACGTCAGGAGATGGAGTAATGTCGTCATCCTTGTTTTTCGCACGTTATCACTGACTCTCCTCAATCGACAGGAGATGGAGTAATGTTGTTCTTGTTTTTCTCGTGCTAACACTGGCTCTCTTCGATCGTCAGGAGATGGAGTAATGTCGTCCTCCCTGTTTTTCGCGCATTAACGACTCTCCTCGATCGTCAGGAAATGGAGTAGTGTCGTCCTCCCTGTTTTTTGCGCGTTAACACTGACTCGCCTCGATCGTCAGGAGATGAAGTAGGCTAATGTCGTCATTCCTGCTTTTTGCGAGTTAACCATGACTCTCCTCGATCGTCAGGAGATGGAGTAGGCTAATGTCGTCATCCCTGCTTTTTGCGCGTTAACAATGACTCTCCTCGATCGTCAGGAGATGGAGTATTGTCGTCCTCCCTGTTTTTTGCGCGTTAACACTGGCTTTCCTCGATCGTCAGGAGATGGAGTAATTCGTCCTTTTTGTTTTTCGCGCGTTCACACTGACTCTCCTCGATCATCTAAGAGCAAAGAACATGTATAACTACAGTTGAAATAAACATGGCGGCCAGAGTTTCTCGCTATCGGTGCGTTAATGTTCTGCAAAGGTCTTTTTAAATATTTAAAATGTTAAATGGAATGGTACAGTGGCTCAGTAGGTGGTATAGTTAATGGTGATGCTACAATTTAGTTAGCGCCGTGCAGAACAACTACATAATACGTAAGGAGGAAAATGAACATAGAATGATAGAACTACAACTGTTTTCTACAGGTATTTGATGGCAAGAGACACATTTAAGGATTGTATAGCATCTCACCAAACTAAACCAAACTTAACCGGTATGGTAACTGTATAACAGTTACATGGGCAGATCTGGTGAGGGGATAATCTCTCCGTCGTCTGGTGAATCGCGTGGTTTACGGAGTGTCCCCAATGACGTTAAATGATTGGGCGCTTGATCCAGCATACGTCAATTCTCTTTAAAGCCACAGGCAATAAGAGCAATTGAGGAACACCATTCAAACAACTGTAACTTTCCGCTGTCTAATATGATTTATGTGGGTTTGTTTTAATCCTTGACTGGTTCGTTGGTTGATTGTTTGGTTTCGTTGGCGCATGCAGCCCCACGGGGCTATTCGCGCCAGTTTTATGTTAATCATAAGAGCTAACTCAATAAAATCACGACATTTCATTTTGCTGCATAAATTATTTTTCAAGTCTTATCTGGATTCAAAAGTTTTCCCAGTTTGTATTGACTAGTACTGGCAGCAGATAATATATACGATTGTTCGCCGCTCGGAAGTCCTCGATTATACTGCGTACACACATCAACTCGGACGTAAAATGATCGTTGCAAGTATGACAAGCAATTTTGACATGCAACCGGGAGAAACGCGGCATGTCTCTATTAAAAAAACACGTGGATAAAAAAGATCTTAACTGTTTAGCAGTAGAATACACAAAACCGTGTGTAGATACGTTTATTTTGACAAAACCTCTTTATGTGATATTGAATGACTTTGATTTTGCGTATGAATTCTTTGTATGTGCAACTTTGCTAATGTCATAAGTAGACCAACTTAATATTTAGGATCCCAATTTTGAAGTGGTCATACTTTCAAAGATCTCGTTTGGCCTATTTTACACAAAAACAAAGAATTTATGTTAATAATTGTTGTTATTATATTAACATCACATAATGTTGCGTACAGTTATGAGATACATAACAAGAAGTGTTCCTATATAGCGTACATCTGTAAAATATGTTGGTGTATCTATTTGTTTTAATTTGTTTGTAGTCTTTGTTGTAAACAAAGAGATATAACACATGTTTATGGATTAGGGATAAATCGATACCAAATTGGAATAGCGACCAATCATCTTATTAAAAGGAAAATCGATGATCAGTAAGGGTGAATAGAATTGCAAGTATAGCGTTGTGATTGAGGGATGAGTTTATTATAAAAATATGAATAGAGATGAGTCGTCGATTATGGCATGTCAATGATCATTTATCTTATTGTAAGGAAAATCACTGATCAATAACTGTGAATAGAAATACAAGTAAAGCGTAATAAGAGTGTTGTGATTGAGGGCTGAGTTAATAATAAAAATCTCAATTAAAATAATTAGTCCGATGATCAGTACAGACGTGTAAGTATAGCGTAGTAATCGAAGGCTTGAGTTATAACTGGGGAAGGTTTGTATAATAGGTTCATGTAAAAGTAGGAATGAACAAGAGAAAGGAAAACATATCAGTCTCTATATAACAAATATAGATAAGATATAGACTTCTGCGACATCTCGGAATGTAAAAGATTGGGATAGATGTGACAGGCGATAGGTCACGGTACAAAATCATTATCCGGCCTATACATGTTCATGAAAATAGAGTAAGCAGCATTGGACATAGATATTTACTTCTACAGGGGAAATACAAATTGTCAATGTGCATTACTGCACAGCAACGCCTTTCCACCGCATCACGTGATTCTATTCTCAAATTCCATTGGTCATTGGTATATTCGAAGCGTATAATGTGTATTCTATGTATTAACGAAGACTGGGTTTTGTTATTTCTTGTTTTGAATCGTTCGGTCGGAAGGATCATAGGTAAATAGCTCGACTTCGAAAACTATAAGTCCCTTCTCTTTTATCTACTTATACTTTAATTTCCGACCTTTGTCTTCATAATGATGTGTGTGACATTTGCGAGAGATATTTTACTAGAAATCTTGATATGATACGTCATTAATTGAAGAAGCATCCGGAAGAAGAAGATGCGCAGGCTGGAAGCGAAGACCAATCAAACACTTCAATCCGCAAAAGGACGAAGATGGTCAAGAAACCCCCGAAATAGTCGGCAACGTTCTCGAAAGTTTTCGGCAACGGCAGGCGAAGAACTCGATATGTTGATACAAAAAGCTTACAAAGACGTTTTACCCGAAATTTGCAAGGCCATCCGAGAAGAATATCTACGATTCTTCAACATTCGATCAATATAAGCTATAGTTTTGATAAAGTATAGGTATATGCGACATAAAACCTCGTTGTGTATTTAGTGACATGGAGAAAGATACCTCTTGTTTGGTCAGTCTTTTTTTCTTAGGGATGTATATTGTTTTTAGATACAATTGCCTTATGTTCACGTTTACCATTGGCAAATGTCACTCATCAAAGGCTCGTCGTTATTACGAAGGAGATTAGCAATCCTTTTGTTAAGGTGATCCAACTTAAGCGGATTATCCCCCTTGAGCAGTATGTTGAAAGGACTCCATGCCAGACCATGGCGCATTTATTTCCGCCAATATTTGGGGCAACTTTGGCAACAGATCAGCAAATAAAAAAGTGCAAAACAAGATGGCTCAGGTGTATCTTAGAGTCAATGTCTCGACGTAGGAAGTAAAATCGATTCTATTTTAGTGTGCTTCAATTCGGGCAATTCCTATATGCACGACTTTTTCCATACAGTCCCTATACACAGATTATGTATCGTGTCATATGGCCTAGTTGTGCTCTGTATTAATTGTTAATTATCGCCTGCCACATCTATCCCAGTTTTTTTAGATTACCAGATGTCACAGAAGTCCCTATATCTTATCTATAATTGTTAAATATTGATAGATTCTTCTTTCTTCTGAACATTTTTACCTTTACATCTCCCCATTATACAGGCCTTCCCTAGTTTAAATCTAATCATTTGATTACTACGCTTTAACTGCATAAATGTATCGATCATGGAATAGTCAGTTTTTATCTATATGGTCATTATCATTTGACACTGACCGTTGTACGTTGTACGTTGAGTCCTGATAACAAGTAGTGTGAGCGAATGGGACAGAGCAGCCTTGAACACTTAAAAAAAGACCACAGAAAAAAAAATGGCGCAGAGCTCAGGGCGTGACTGATGTCATGACAACAGCAGGGCGGGCGCTTGTTCTTTTTTTAGAATTAGGTCACGTGACGCGGTCAAGGCGGTGACACGAAAACAAATCTGAGTTGTGCTTCGTTGTGTTAGAATTCGGGGGCTGGTCGGGACCTGGATTGGGTAGACTGTTGGGGGAAGTGTGTTTTTTTAGGAAACGGGCTTTCACGTGGTGTGGTTTTTAAAGCAATCAAGGTGTAAATTTTTAATACGGAATACGATTTACTGTCAACATGCGTGTGAGACAGGTTGAAAATAATAGATGGCGCTGTGCTGCGATGTTCATCCGGGCATTTGAGCTAGCATTTGCTATTACATCATAAAGAAGGGTTGTTACATGTCATGTAGTGGGAAGCGGATGGGTAACAGCGCACGATTAAAAAGGAAGGGCTGCTCCTAGGGCTGTCATGGGGTGGTGTGGATGTCTTCCCGTGATGCTTTGTGCGCCTTTGTGGTGAAATCTAGGTTATATGGGCTAGCTTTTGCTATTACATCAAAATGAAGGGTTGTTACTTATTATGTAGTGGGAAGGGGGATGGGTAAAAAGTATAAATGACGCTGTAAATAACATGATTACACCGTTTTTATTATAATCTCGATGAAAAACAGTCGCTGTTCAACTCACCTCACACGCATGTTGACAGTAAATCTTATTCCTTATTAAAAAGTTGCACCTCTTCGCTTTTCCTAAAAACACACCTCCCCCAACAGTCTACCCACATCAGGACCGTGAATTCTAACACAACGAAGCACAACTCAGAACACTTTTCGATTAAATGGGTTAACAAGTTTTTCACACGTCCGCGCTTACTGTATATATACAGATGACCAAGCCACACTCGATGGTTCTCACCAACGCACCGCACGCCTGCTATCAATCTACTACCAGCCTGCTGTCTGTTGTACTCAATAACGCTTAGCCCTTACTTAACATGGACGACGGGCCGGAATAAGTACATAATAACGTTGATTCCTTCTTAGTCTGTAATAAAATATAACTACACAAAATGGCACCACCCTACTATTTATGTAAAAAACAATAAGTACATGATAACGTTAAATCCTTCCTTATTATGTAATAATAAATAATAACGGAGTTTCCGTTATGGAATAGATCAGAACTACGCAGAAAACACGGCCCCTTGTAGGATTATCCCTCTCTAGAGATATTTCCCTTGAAATGAATATTGAAGGGCCTGCTTTTATACTAAACAGTATTTATTATTCCCCTATTGACTCGGGATAACATCGACTCGGGTATAACATGACTCGAGTGGTGCTTCACACAGCCTTTAGCAAAACATTTACAATGAAGAGAATGATGTCCATTAAGCAGAAGTGATCAACTTCCATTTAGAAGGACTTCTTCAATTCGGGCTATACATTTCCTACACTGCATAACCTAACCTATAGATGGTTAATTTCTAACACATCAGGACTATAAACAGAACACTTATAGGCCCGATGCTGATTTTGTACCATGACCTATAGCCTCTATTTAATAGGATATAATGCTGTAGATTTAAACCCGACATTAATCGGTTATATTTCAACCCTATAACATCTAATGATACATCCAAATAATTTTATACTATTTAAAGAATTTACCAAACCGCTATAGTCGTGCTCTGTATTAACCATTGCCTATCGCCTGCCACATCTATCACAGTTATTTTAGATTACCAGATGTCACAGAAGTCCCTATATCTTATCTATCATTGTTAAATATTGATAGGTTTTCCTTTCTTCTGAACATTCATACCTTTACATGTCCCCATTATACAGGCCTTCCTTAGTTTAAATCTAATCATTTGATTTCTCACTATACTTGCAGGTCAGTATCTATCATCGAAATGCGATATTGAACTAATCATCTCTATTGATATTTTTTTTAATCAACTCATCCCTCAATCACTACACACGTATTATGATATACTTGCAATTTCTATTCACCGTTATTGATCATCGATTTTTCTTACAATAAGATTATTGGTCTCTATTCTAATTTGGTAATCGATTAATCCCTAACCATAGACATATGCTGTATCCCTTTGTTAAGAACAAAGACGAAAAACAATAGAAAAAGAAACCGATACAGCAACATATTTTACCATGTACTCTATACTTTGGTACTCCGACTACTGTAATGTAATAATGTATTATATTAGCCTATACAAATAGACGAGGTTTGTACATTGAAGAGTATTCACGCCAGCGGTAAATGGAAAATAAAATTAATATCAAATGTTTACATGTTGAGGAAAACAAGATAATACGTCACATAAATAGTGATGTATGCTATAATTTGTGAGTTCGGATATTTGTCCACAGAGATGGACATTGGGTTGCACATTCAATTTTGCAACTCGATAATGAATAACTGGGCAATTGTAAACAAACGCCATCGTAGTACCATAGAACAGATTTCATAGTAGTTTTTGTTATTAGTTTCTATTTAAATTCAATACAATCTGGAATAAGTTTGAGGTGATCTGGAATAGGATCCAACCGCGAGTTAGCAAATGGAACAGTTATTGTATAATAATGAGTCTGATCTTTGAAAAGAAGGATTTCTTGAAACACCAGGTTCTCGAAGTTTGTTTGCAACGAGGCCGTGAAGTATTGTTTTTGATAAGCGCACAGGCGAGGGATTTGTCTTTGTTTATTAACATGGTAAAGCAAGGATGTTGCAACACTGTTTGTTAGACCGGCGATGATTCTTAAGCAATTGTTTTGCAACAATTCTAATGCGTTATTTTCGTTTTCGGTTAAGCAATCTCAAATTGCTCAGAATTTAACGGCATGAGATATTGCAAAATTTTTGTGTGCGCTTTTGTTATGAGACTACTATCAATATTATGACTCCAATTTGCTTCATTGTTTAGCGTTATGCCGATGTGTTTATGTTTGTCGCACTGGGCGACAGTCCTATCCATGAATTGAAAATTCGTGTCGGACAGATTTTGACATTAAGAGCATAGCATAGATTAGTTTTTTGCGAGTTAACTAAAAAGAGACACTTGTTTGCCAAAGGTTGAACAGTTCAAACATCCATTTGTAATTGATAACTGCGTGGTAGGATGAATTAAGAAGGTCTTTAGAATTGATATATAAACAGGTGTCGTCTGCAAAACAGGCGCATAGTATTTTTTATGCTATAAAGGAGATCGTTAATGTATATAAGGAACATGAGAGGCCCCAGGACGGAGCCCTGAGGCACACCTGCTGTAACTGAACCGACATCAGATCTCGACCCTGGAAGATCAACCTGTTGCTTTCGGTCGTTGAGATGGCTGGCAAACCGCTCGTGTAAGTTACCAGAACTGCCCAAAGATTGTAATGTAAGCAGTAGCCCACGGTTATTAATTAACGTCTTTCTTGTCTATGCAAGGTTTCTTTTCATCCAATGACCATATGTTTGTCGCTGGTAGTCGGTCTACCAAAGCGGCAGTTGACAGATACCATCAAGTCAGTTCTGAGTAAACTCTCCTCAATATCTATATACGCCATTGTTAAGGCGAGTATGACTAGCAAAGAATTTATCATTTACTCAGAAATAACGTCATGAAGTAACTAAGGGTTATAATATCAGCTTTCTGTTTTTTTAAAACCTCATTGGCCCTCTCCTTGTAATCTAAAAATCAAACCACACTTTCTGTCATCGGAATGCAGTATGGTGCATTCTCGTAATTTGTTTTTGCAACAAGCTCAAAGATCTATCTATCTGAAGTGTTTCAATGAATCCCTGGTAAACATACAACTAGTATACCGCCTTGTTTTCTGGTTGATACAACTCGACTTTGGAATTGCCTATCATCATATTCAAACTTTAAGCTGTGATCCCTGGTCAGTTGAAGATTAGTTTGCAGACACCCAATGGTATCCATCAAGGTTACTGAGAAGCTTCAAAGTATGGGTGAAACACTCTCATGAGATAGATTAACCTTTTACGAGAAAGTTATAAACATAGCGTAGATTAACCTTTTACGAAAAAGTTATAAACATAGCGAAAGGGTCTCACTCCAAAGGTAACATGAACTTTGTAACATATGAGTAAACAAAAATAGACTTGACTTGTCGGATGGGGGTTACAACTGTCTTCCTTTTGTTCACATTATTCCAGACAGAACAGTAGAAAATGAAGATAAAAGCTTCAACTGTAGTGGGGGTATATACCTGTTATAACTGCGATGCAAGTCTAGAAACGTAGACTAGACATAGACCCAGCTTAAAGGAAGGGCTGTCAGGATGGGCTGTCTGAAAAAACGAAGACAGTAATGGACTCCTGTAGACCTTTTTTTGAATTACTAATTTTTTGTAGGCATGTTTTTTCTATGTAAATCATTTAGCTGAGAGTATAAAAACAAAACAAAAACAACACTTTTTATTTTCAACATTTTAATATGTTGTTTATTTGGTCCTCAAATCACCTTCATCCCCGTGGTCTCAATCTTCACCATAGCCTACACATTTTTCGTTAAAGAACCCCCCCCCCCCCCCCTCCCGCTAAAAAATAACATCAAACAAAACAAAAACACATAGGGTGTTGTGGAAGGTGAGTGAAGGCGGAATACACCGACCAGGATGACAATGAGAAAAACTGTGTTTGTCAAAACTATTTACATATGTAGGACTAAACAAACATATGTCAAGTGGGCATTTGCTTTTTCGCCATTTCTCGAAATTGAGAAAATTATGGAAACGCAATTTAAAAAAACAAGAAAAAAAACAAAACAAAAAAACCCCCAAACCAACAAAAATATTAAAAAATGACTTGTTCCGACAACAAAACTCACCGGAACCGTTATTACGAGGATAAATATTTGATTTAAAGTTTTTTACAATGATGTCTCCTGCATATAAGTGCTTAACAGGTAGAGCTACCTTATACTGTCATTGAAATATAATACAGATTTTAAATTATAAGATTTTAAGAAATGATAAGAATCTTTTTTTATTTCACAATGTTCAAGAATATCCGTGTAGAGATAAGACAAATCTACTTAAAATATTTATCTTCATTATTAGTTAGTATTATTATAATGAACAAACTCAATGATCCTAATGCAGGCCGAATTATTAAAATAGATCCGCTAATATTTTGTCAATTCTAATGTTTACTACATGCAGTTTAAACTGACTCACAATATTAAATATTGTGTCCAATATTAAAAAGAAAACAATAGTTATCTTGAAGGCCAACGTATTGTTCACTTTATTTTGTTTATGTAATTGAATATTTAAGTTGTGTTGTGTTGACGCTCGTTCGGTTCATGACACATAATTTAATGGAAGACATACCAATATAATTAGTGATGTCCGACAGTTTTAACTTAGCGGAAACAGCAACCAAAAGTGAAACTTATCCAGAAAACCTTCCTGACGTGAAACACCTTGCCACGCCATACTGTGACCACGTGATTGCCTACTCCCAGAATCCTCGCCTCGAGAACAATCACTGGGTTATTGGGGGGACAATTTTAACCAGGATGTGGGGGGTAATTAGCCCGCGTATGGATTTGCGTAGGTTTCCGGCGATTAACTCATGGAGAAAATAATCACGAGATTTTGGTCCATCTTTTCGTGTAAAAGTGGTTAAAATAAATTTTAATGTAACTAAATAGACAAAGCAATTCACTTTAATTTCAAAACAAGCGAACTTGTAATAATCTATCAACTGTGACCAGGCTAATTCCTTCGTCTCGGTTATACGTCCGGCCTATCTCAACCCGTGGTAGAGGCTGGAAATTGATCTGCCGCTATCGCCGACCTCTCGAAACTTACATCTGTTTTTCTCGGATTTTCTTTTTTTTGACACCACGGACACACTTATCTAACTCCTACTTCCTTTCCTGACGTTTAAATAAAGTTTTATGTGAATTTCTCACCCGAATTGACACGTTTAGTGTCTCCGTTTTCAAAAAAGATAATATTGAAAACCGCCAGAAAAGAAGTATTGCAGGTAGGTAAAATACAAGTCATTGTGTTAAGTGTATCTAAAAACAAATCAGAGAAAAATCAGACATGTTTTGAGAGGCTGGTGATAGCGGCGGATCGATCAATTTCCAACCTCCCCCACGGGATCAAATAGGCGTCTAGTAGGGCTTAGACGAAAGAATTAACCCTGTACATTGTGCTACCGCTACCCTGCCGGGTCACTGGTCGGATGAGCCAGTGACAACAATTGTAGTTTCTCGGCGGAATTCCATAATGCAGGATCAGGTGGTAAATACTCTAGAGACCTATTATAGTATAGTAAACCTATAAGTTGTGTATTTATATGCATTTTTGGTTGATTGATTGATTGGTGTTTTTACGCCGTATACTTAAAGGAAAAGGCAACTGTTTTTCGACCTAAACTTATAATTTGTATTGCATATTTCCAAAGACAACTATCTGCATTGCACTTACAATCGAATTAGCACAGCCGTTAATTGGCTAATTCAAAAAACCGGAACTGACGTCATTGTTCCAAAACACAGTAGTCATATCATCTAGTCGTGGCTGTCCCCTATTGCCTGCACTGGGGGATGCTTTCATATAAAGCCGAAATTGAGGGTTCCATCCCCAAGCGAAACAACAACAACAAACAATCGCTTGACAGATCAACCTGGTTCTAAAAAACGCACGAAAGCTGAAAACATGCAACATGTACATGTGTTACTCAAAGAGCTTGTTTGATATGTATACAACAGATTACCATTGCGCTTGGATGACCAAGCTTGTGTATTTCTCTGTGTTGTTATAGAAGACTTTAAATGCATCCATAAGCAAACGGGCACACTGATGACCAACCCTATTTTCGAACAACTTATGCCTCTTAGACAAAATTTCTAAGTCTTTTAAATAGCTTCCAAAATAGTATTTTTATTGACGACTTTGAGGTGATTTAGGGTATTTGAGTTCGCCAATGGACAGGTCATGGGTATTACAGGTTCTACCTGGTGCTCTACCCAAAACTGTGCTGACCAATGAGCAATTATCAGGGTTTAATGATATTAAACATGGAGCAAATAGATAGATAAATGTTGATGGTGAAATAGTCCTGTCCAATGCTTGTAGAACTGAGGGCTGCACAAGAAGAGTCCCTGTTAGCATATGATCGTCAACAGAGGTTATATTCAAGGGATGAGAGAGACCGAGCCAGTCCTGTACACCCAGTGCCAACCAGGCTACACAGGCCAGTAAATTATACAGAAGAACTTTCTTATAGAGGTAGGTGGTAAAGTTTTTCTTAGTGACCAGGGTCCAGTTGCTCGAAAGACGATTATCCGCTAACACCAGCTTAAATAGCCAATACTGGGTTAGAGATAGACCTTCAACATGGCGTGACGTCATCTAATAGCAGGTTAAATTTAATAGTGCTTTGAGCAACTGGGCCCAGCTGTCCTTATCTTTACCTTGTATTGCTACAGACTTTAAACACACTCAACCGTGTAATCTCTCTGCATTCAATTTGGATGCAAGACCATTAATTGGACTACCAGTTTATACAGGTATATATCCTGATCTAATTAATCATATAGCTTTTTGTGAAGTATACATGCCTTTTTTGTGTATTAAAAAAAATGAAAATTGCTGGACCTTATGTGATAATTTCAAGTCTGCATTCTTGGTTGGATAGAGGAAAATGTGGGTTTGACAACTGATACTTGATATGTTTTTATATTTTTTATATGTTTTTTAAAAAGGCTACTGAGCAATTTAAGATCATGTTTGACATGTAAAATGTCTCATTAAGTTCAGCGTACCAAATATTATTGGACAGTATTGAATTGACACATGTATAATAGCAGACAAATCCTTGTATATGTTCACATTGTTTCTGACCAAAATGCTGGCAATGAAATCTCACAATAAGCTGAATTCCTTTGAATATGCCATTTTCATTCAAACATTAATAAAATTATAATTGTTTTGTTTGTGGGCTTGCATGCCATGTTGTGAATGAAATAACCATTAATACGGCGTTAAACCCCAATCAAACAAGTTAACCTCTTTGTTTGGTTTATCAGGTGTGAGGACGCCTGATCCAACACAAACCATGTCATCATCAGAATGGTCCTGTAAACCTCCCTCAATGACAGAGAAGCCAGATCCAGACCCAGAGTTGGATGTAGGCTCGCTGGTGGAAGTCCTGGGCAATCCTCCAGTTTATGGAGTGATTAAGTGGATAGGAACTGTACCTGATCAAAAAGATCCACTCAAGAAAATCGCTGGTTTAGAAATGGTAACCTTGCAAACAAAGTTCCTCAATTCATCCCTCAGTGCCTCCAAAAAAGGGAGAACAAACAAAATATATGTATAAGAAGCTCTAAAACATCCATAGGAAAACTGTATTGAAAAATTCTTTCCTAGGTGTGTGGATAGCTTTCATTTCCATGCTGCAACACCAATATACCTTAAACATGGAGTAAAACACCAATCAATCAATGAATCATTGAATAAATGAATCCATCATCCCAGTCAAGCTCAAGGAATATTGGAAAGTCACATGGGATAAACACTGAATTCATCTATTATTTAGGGAATGATGACATTTTCTAGCAGGAACTATGACCAAGATTAAATTTATCAGAATTAATGATTAAATATCATAATTTCTAAAGCACTGTATTCTTAATATATAAAAGTGATATGTACATTTTTGTTCAACTGTTATAAATTATTATCTTCTGGAGTTTTTACACGCTGTTGTCAAATAATTGAAATATGTGTACATGTAGCCTACGTTAAACAATACAAATCAATCACTGATAATCATTGGAGAGTGTTAGCTTTTACAAACTACTGTTAGTGTGCAAGTTCAGAAACACTGCAAATCAAAGAGAATGATGTGTTGAGGTTTATGATTTTATGGATTATTTTAAATTAATAAATGTTTTGCTATTTTTCAGGAGGAAGAGATCTCTGCGGGAACGGATGGGACATTTAATGATATCAGATTCTTCACCTGTCCAATGAGAAGAGCTTTCTTTGTCCCACTTTATAAATGTCGTAAAGATAAAAGATTTGTTGAGTTCGTCGAAGGCTTTACAGGTAATACTCAAGTTCAATAAATGCACAATAGGGTTTCAGTAAGGGGCATATCATCATGGATTGATTGATATAAGAAGATTCAAATTCAATAAAAACTACAAAAATTACAATGCCCCAAAATGACTGGTCCAAAATTTGAATTTATATAATTTTCACCAGTCTTAATTTACAAGTTCCTTATCAAGGAGCAATAACTTGAGAGGCCCCCTTAGGGACCTCCGTAAAGAAACGTCACAAAAGTAAAAGTTACTACAATAATTATGAATGGCTAATTTGTATACTTTGCAGATTTTGGGAGTTTGGAAACCCCTGACATATGTGCTAATATCCCTCCACCCTCTTCGTTAAACCAATCAAATTATCATCAGATTTGTGGGAAAAACCGGGGAATACAAGGTCACCATAACTCCTGCTACCTTGATGCCACTCTCTTCGCCATGTTCTATTTTACCACCGTATTTGACTCCATCTTTTATCGAAAACGAAAACCTGAAGATTTACCTGAGTATGAGGAAGTCCAGCGAGTGCTTAAGGAAGGGATTGTTAACCCACTTAGGCTGTAAGTACAAGCAACACTAGATTGGAGGAGGGAGTAACATGTGCTTTGGGGCAACATGAAATAGTGAGCAACAGGGAGCTGAGAACTAGAAGACAGACCTCCTGTCAAACAAGAGATAACAGACAAATTCTGACATTACAATATTCCTTACTATTATGTATTCAAAGCTTGATGATTCAAAGAGATAATACGTTTAATATACCCTGTGCTTTAGTTGATAGCACACTTGTATTTAGCAAGTATGGACTCCTATGCTCAATCAAAGTCCCCAGTCCATTTGAAGGAGTAACTGTACAGTCCCATATTCAGCATTTGGATGAGTGAAATATTTAGTTGGATTGGCTGATTGTATATCAGAGATTTACAGATAGATTCTGTATGTTGTTGTAATATGGCCAAAAGAACTAGCTTTTCATCGCTACCCTGATTTTTTTGTTTTTTGGGGGTCGTACTTAATAACAAAATTTGCTATCTGTTGAGTGTTTTTAATAATTATAGGCAAAAAGGAATTTTTTTTCTAAAATGATACATATTAGTCTATTATGGACACTTAAATTATATTTGTTTTCATTTTTCCAGGTGATTTCAGGCAATAAACCTACATGTTGTCAATATGTTATGATACTCTATGCAAACAGTGCCCTAAGAACGTGTTAATACATGCACTTTTAGAGAAGCAAACATTATGTCATTCTTTCAAGATTTGAATGTAATCATAAGTTTTCTTGTTCTTTTCAGCAAACATTACGTTAGAGCGGACAAAGTGATGAAATTAAGAGCCTTGTTAGATAAATTAAGCTCCGTTAGGGGATTACTAAGTGAGGAAAAAGGTAAATAATTTCCAAACTTTGTCCTTAAACTGAAATGATGATGTAGGTTGGTTTCTTGCTGAAGGTTGTGGGTGTGGTTCTTGACAGTGAGGGTTGTGGGTTTGGTTCCTGTCTGTGGGGGTTTGGTTTCTAAATGTGAGAGTTGTGGGTTTGTTCCTGACTCTGAAAGTTGTGGGTTTTGGTTACTGGCTGTGCGTTTTGGTTCCTATCTGTGAGGTTTGTGGGTTTGTTCCTGATTGTGAGGGTTGTAGGTTTGTTCCTGATTGTGAGGGTTGTAGGTTTGGTCCTGGACTGCTGGGGTTGCTGGTTTGGTTACTGATTAAGGGTTGTGGGTTTATTCCTGATTGTGAGGGTTGTAGGTTTGGTCCTGATTGTGAGGGTTGTAGGTTTGTTCCTGATTGTGAGGGTTGTGGGTTTGTTCCTGACTGTGAGGGTTGCTGGTTTGGTTACTGATTAAGGGTTGTGGGTTTATTCCTGACTGTGAGGGTTGTGGGTTTGGTTAATGAATGTAAGGGTTGTCATTTTGGTTCATTTCTGAGGGTTGTGGGTTTGTTCCTGACTGTGAGAGTTGTGGGTTTGGGTTCCTTTCTGTGGGGGTTATGGGTTTGTTCCTGACTGTGAGGGTTGTGGGTTTGTTTCTGCCTGAGGGTCGTGGGTTTGTTCCTGACTGTGAAGGTTGTGGGTTTGATCCTGACTGAAGGTTGTGAGTTTGTTCCTGACTGAGGGTTGTGGGTTTGTTCCTGACTGTAAGGGTTGTGGGTTTGTTCCTGACTATGATGGTTGTGGGTTTGTATTAGTCTGTGAGGGTTGTGGGTTTGTTCCTGACTGTGAGGGTTGTGGGTTTGTTCCTGTCTGTGAGGGTAGTGGGTTTGATTTTTGTCTGTGAGGGTTGTGGGTTTGGGTTCTTGTCTATGAGGCTTGTGGGTTTGTTCCTGACTGTGAGGGTTGTGGGTTTGGTTCATGACTGAGGGTTGTGGGTTTGTTCCTGACTGAGGGTTGTGGGTCATTGGTTTGTTCCTGACTGTGAGGGTTGTGGGTTTGTTCCTGACTGTGAGGGTTGTGGGTTTGTTCCTGACTGTGAGGGTTGTGGGTTTGTTCCTGTCTGTGAGGGTTATGGGTTTGTTCCTGTCTGTGAGGGTTGTGGGTTTGTTCCTGACTGTGAGGGTAGTGGGTTTGGGTTCCTGACTGTGAGGGTTGTGGGTTTGGGTTCCTGTCTATGAGGCTTGTGGGTTTGTTCCTGACTGTGAGGGTTGTGGGTTTGTTCTTGACTGTGAGGGTTGTGGGTTTGTTCCTGACTGTGAGGGTTTTGGGTTTGTTCCTGACTGTGAGGGTTTTGGGATTGTTCCTGACTGTGAGGGTTTTAGGTTTCGTTCCTGACTGAATGGGTTAAAGACTTGGTTTCTAACTACTTTGAGGGATATGATTTCATTCTAGACTGTCAGGGGCCAACTACTTTGATTAAGTAATTAACGTTTTGGACTGACGTTGCAACTTTTCGACGTACCCCTCACAGCTTTGAGACCTCTATTTGGCCCTATGTATTTGGAGAGTCACACAAGGTGACTTCAACAATTGACTGGTTGGTTTCATCTTGATTTTTTACAATCTTTAAGTAGAAAAACTAAGAAGTGGTCATATAATTAAAATAGCCTTGTGAGCAGCAAACAAACAAACCATAAATTTTGTTTATGTCTCCAATTTTGTAGATCCAGAGGAATTTCTAAATTCATTATTAACACAAATAATGCAGGCCGATCCTTTTTTGAGACTAAGGTAAGTAAAAAAAATTGGAATTGTTATATTTTTTTATATAATGATATTACTAACTTTGAACAGCTTACTTTCAGTGGTCACTTCAAGCTAGGCTTGAAATATGAGGCTTAGGGGGTTTTCTTTAAAGGATGGGAAACCAACAATTGTAAGTTGCCCTAGTGCTCTTGGAGCTAAGGGGCAATATGAAACCGATATGTTTGTGACATCTTTGTATTGCATCCTGTGATTGTCTTGTTGTGTCTTTATTTATTTTCAGTGGTTTCATTCACCCATTGGCGGGTGGTTGGAGGAAGTTTCATGTTGCCCAGGTGCTCTCAGAGCTAATGGGGAACAGGAAGCCGATCTGTTTGTGGCGTCTGTATTGCGTCCTGTTTTTGTCATATATTTGTCCCGTCTCGCCTTTGTTTGTCAAGGGTGGTTTCCTTCACCCATTGGGCTGCCACGTCGTCATATAAGTGAAATACCCTTGAGTATGATGTTAAACTCCAATCAAGCAAACAAACATTCACCATTGGGCTGGCACACTGTCATATTCAAACTAACCTTCAGTATACGTGTCTTCCGACAGGCCTGAGTCAGCAGTCGGTGAGAGTTACTATTATCAGCTGTTTATTATACATGTCTTTCTACAGGTCTGAGTCAGCAGTCAGTGAGAGTTACTATTATCAACTGTTTATTATACATGTCTTCTCACAGGTCTGAGTCAGCAGTCAGTGAGAGTTACTATTATCAACTGTTTATTATACATGTCTTCCCCCAGGTCTGAGTCAGCAGTCGGTCAGAGTTACTATTATCAACTGTTTATTATACATGTCTTCCCACAGGTCTGAGTCAGCAGTCAGTGAGAGTTACTATTATCAACTGTTTATTATACAT
>JAQQZZ010088351.1:0-18088 GCA_030265115.1 Mopalia vespertina
TCAGGTATATGAGTGAGTCACAAGATGTGGCTCCGGCAATCGCGGAGGTGGTTTTTACGAGGTTTCCTCTCGGTTTTGCACCGTAATAAGGCAAGGAGCAGTGTGAAGTGGTCAATCCGTCGTCATATAAGTGAAATACCCTTGAGTACGGCGTTAAACCCCAATCAAACAAACAAACAAACAAACACAAATATTTAGAGGACTGAATTTAAGGTTATATCTGAAAAGATTACAGCACAGGCCTGTAAACTGGTATGTTACTGTAGGTAGCTACGCAGTTCTAGAGACGTGTACTGAGATGTTTTGTGTTGTATACAAATATCTACAAGCATTAACTATAAAATATGATCATGAAGATTGGATATTTGTTTCTTTAGGAAGATGAAGAAAGACGTTGAAATTATCAGGATGGGTCAGTGTGATGACAAACTTCCTGAGATGTGGGCTGCATTCCAAGCGTAAGTGCTTAATTATATGCTATTGTTATGGTATCAGGCCTTACATTTTCACGTGAATGCTCATTCAAGTTACATGAAGGCACGTTGTTTTGTATTCATGCGAACGGTGATCGTTCGCATAGGATAAAATCTTTTCACAGTCAGTTCTATACCACTGGTATCAATCTGGACTAAGATTTTCTGACAACAGTCTGTGCTAACCATAGCGACAAAATACTTCAGAGTTCCATGAGAGGAGTTTACAAGTACAATGAGTTTGCACCATTGAAAGGCTGTGAGCTCCATGTTTTTACTCTGCTCTCTCGAAGGTCCACACTTGATATTTTCAGCCAATGAAAGGAAAAGATAATTGAAACGGTATTCTATGAAGCGTCATTGGTCAGAAATGAAAATCTGGATGAGCTACTGCTGTATAGATTCATATACATGTTCACACTGACTAGTTATAGTTTTGACAATAAAGTGAAAATTGACTTCCTTTTTTCTAGTCCTTCATATCTAGATATTTTTCTTTTTCTTTTCAAATAATGATGGCACTGTTGAACATGATTGATTTCCTCATTAAATTAAAGGACTCTACCGCTAGTCAGGAGTAAAAAATTTGACACTTATCTTCTCTTGGCTTTTGTGGTGATTTCCAAAGGATGATTATATTAACACCACATATATTTAGAAAGAGGAGGAATATAATGTTATATTATGATTCAGTTTATTTTAGAATGGCATAAATAAACAAAAACGTCAAATAATTTTTAAAAATAGACCTATGTTTAGAACTCTTATTTTTCTTAGGTGGTTGAAGATTTTTTCTTCAAAATTCCATGTCTTTGTAGTCGAGTATTTAAACTAAAAAACTGTCATAGGGTTTTTCTAAATTCAAGTTAGGTTTTGCACAATTGATAAAAATACATGTAAAATATAAAAATCTGCCCTTAAAAAAGTATTTGCGTAATGTCTTCAAAACGAAATTCAATATTAAAAAACTGCTTGATGGTTTTCTAGATAATGGCTTTAAGATTGTGTGTGCCAAATTTCAAAGACTTAGTGCAGATAGTTTAAGTGACTGCATTCCAGATTGTTTTTGAATTACTCCCAATAAATTTAGTAAACAACATGTTTTTTTAATTGAATGAAAAGGCGAAATAGAGTTTTATCTATTGCATTCATTTTTTGAATACATAATTAAAAAGAATGTCTTTAAATGACAGTTTTAACTCTGAAAGTTGAGTGACGTCGGCGTCAATGATTTCGTTCACACCTTTGTTAATGGCTATCAGTAGGAGTCCTACTGGGGGCATGAGTAGTTTGTATAAAACATTTGTTCTCCGTGTCTACTGTTCAGTTCAAATACACGCCCCTGAAATTTTACCCCTAACTAAAATCTCTTATAAGCAAACTATGAACTATTGAAAAGTCCTTGGTCCAGCACATGTCTGTGAGCACCATTTAAAACTGGCCTATTCATTTTGCAAGTACAATATTTGTGTTTTTCACCTGTTTGTGTCATGAATGCATGGCTTAAAAATAATTATATTTTCCCGGGTTACCCATTAATTAGTGGTAAAATTTGTTTCCCAGGAACCATACCTAGGTCCTTAAAATAACTTTTAAAGTAGCCATATAATGGTCGAAATAGGTGATTTACATTTCTCTACAGCCTCCCAATCCTTGAGTGAGGATGGTTAAATATATATCACCTACTTCAGAACTAAGGTAGCTAGTAGGAAGACAGCAGTATGTAGCAAATAGTGTGATGTTCATACAAATGGTCACCCTCTGGCTCAGGGCTGTTTGTTTGACAAGTAGCAATACTGTCTTTACTTAGAACTGAAAGAAAATTTAACTTTAGAACATTATGGAAATGCTTCACATCTTGGTTGTGCTAGTGTCAATTATTGTTGGAATACACCGCCCTCATATAAGAGAAATACCGTTAAGCACGACGTAAAACACCAAATAATCAATCAATCAATCACACAAATGGTCACATTTGCACAATTTATGTGTAATCCATCACATGAACGATGGGTGATGCAACATAGTTTTTTACGTTACTGAACGATCAGGCATGTGGCTTAAAATGTATGTTACAAGAATTTCGCTCACACCAGAATTTGAAAAAGTAGAGCCTGTGATATACATAGGCATTTAAAATTAATTTTTTTTAATTGCCTGTTTCCTACAACATAGATAGTTTTAAATTTGTTTTAAGGTTATATGCTGATTTTTATGGTAAACATTTGCAGTTAAAAATTTGAGTTTTACATGACCTGAATCTGGGATATACATGTAGAATGTAGAGGGATTCAAAGCTCTGCTAACCCTCGAGTCAACTAACAGTGAATGTGTTACTCGGCTAGCTTGTTCCATACGACGAGTTGGTCAAACATTAAAACTCTGTTCAGAAGGACAAAGCCTAACTGTCATTCGCTCCACTCAACATGCCTAACAGTGCAGAGAAACATGAATTATCAGAGTTGCTAAAATAAGTAAATATTATACTTTTATGCACAAAATGACCTGAAAGGAAAGAGTTGGACATAAATAGCAAGTTTCGATTTAAATAAAAATCATTCTAACCTTTAGTGTCACAAACTGTCATGCATTTGTTTTAGTTCAATTACTTTTAAGACTTTTTTTTATAGGAAAACATATCATTTATTATCGTTTCATAACAATACTAGTTGAAAGAATATCCAGACAAAAGAAACCTGTGTCCACTAAATATGATCACAGAAATCAATCATAGCCTAAATGTTCCCAAAACTAGTTATTTTTCATTTTGCAAAACATTGTAAACTGTGGAATTGCCATTTTGGTTGTTTCACTGTTATCTTGAACAGATGACTAGCCTAATATTCATGCTTAAATCTCAGCTCTATAATTCATTGTAAGCGATCTTTTATTCATATTTCATGTCTGAGTTTCCCTTTTACTGTGGTATATGAGTGAGTCACACGATGTGGCTCCGGCAATCGCTGGGTGGTTTTTACAATTTTACAATTCCCACATGACCATATTACACACTTTATTTCCATGTACATGTAATATAATGGAAATAATCACAGATCTGTAAACATATACTTTCAGAGAGAAGATAGCTGCTACAGAAGGGGTCAAAGTTGATTCTTCACAGCAAATACCTGGCTCCAGCAAAGGTTAGGAACTTTACATTTATTTTGACAGGTGTCCAGAATTTTGATAATCATTTGTCCCATTCATACTCATAAAGAAATCAATTTGTCATTTTAAAGTTTAATTTGTTGTTATTGAGTTGTGCATGTCATTACAAGCTCCATTTGTCATTATTAAGTTCAAACTTTATATAATTTGTTTTTCTGTTGATATGGCAGATTCCTCTAAGTTCTCCCAGCCTATGAAATTGTTAATATGCCCAGTCAGTGTCTCGGAGGCAGAAGACAGCACCCAAGATTCCCTTATTGAAATGGTATATCTATTTTTTTGTTTCTTTGTAAACATTTACAAGTATTTTCTATATATTGTGTTTTTATACGCCCGCCATTTGATGGGACGTATTATGTTATGGGGCCGTCTGTTCGTTCGTTCGTCGACCTACAGGTGGCACTACCTTGGGTCTTAATTGGGTTTCTGTATGTTAACTTGAAAACTTCTTGTGGAATTCAAATCAATCTAAGTGTGATTGTTCTACGTGACAAGACGTCGCTAGGGATTAGTTTTGGTGTATGTCGGACTACAGGTGGCGCCACCTGATGGTAAAGTCTAAATTTCGGTTCTGTATGTTAATTTGAAAACTTCTTGTGGAATTCAAATCAATCTAAGTGTGATTGTTCCATGTGACAAGACCTCACTTGGAATTGATTTTGGCGTGTGTTGACTTACACTTGGCGCCACCTGGTGGCAAAGTCTGAATTTGGTTTCTGTATGTTTACTTAAAAACTTCTGGTGGAATTCGAATGCAACTTTATATGATTGTTCCAAGTGACTTTGCTTGGGATTAGTTTTGGCGTATGTCGGACTACAGGTGGCGCCCCCTTGATGGCAAAGTCTAAATTACAGTTCTGTATGTTAATTTGAAAACTGCTTATGGAATTCAAATCAAACTTTATAGTTAGTATGAGTGTTCCATTTGACAAGACAGAGTTAAGGTATTCCACGTGTCAAGATGCCATGAAGGATATTTTTTTGGTGTATTCTTGTCTTCACATTCTGTCACCTGGTGGATTCTATTCAAACTCGATTTTAATATTCCATGTGGCAAAATTTCTTCAGGCGTATATTGCGACTCACTTGAGCTCTTGTTAGTTTATGCCAAACCTCATTCCCACGAGTACATATGTGCACTGCCATAGTTTACAGGGTTAATGAGCACGTCACAACATAGTTTATAAATATCAACATACATAGGACACAAATGTCAACATACATAATTTACAAATGTCAGTCTACATTGTTTACAAAAGTCAGCCTACATAGTTTACATATGCCAGCCTGCATAGTTTACAAATGTCACTCTGCATAGTTGACAAATTTTAGCCTACATAGGTTACAAATGTCAGTCTACATAGTTTATAAATATCAGCATACATAGTTTATAAATATCAGCATACATAGTTTACAAATGTCAGCATACATATGATAGTTAACGAATGACAGTATACATTAAGTGATTTATGAATAAACCAGATAAAATTATACCCAATACTTGTCCCATTAAGAGACATATACAGATACGGATTGTTTTATGGTATATTTATTTGCTTTATTATATTAGGTTGTAAGCGGTCTTTCATGTGACTAATATAACATTAATTACAACTTTATACACTCCCTGGAGGGTTAATAATAACAATAATAGTAACAATTGATTATCAGAATTCTAATAACAATTAATCATGCATAATAATTATAATTGTTAATGTTGTTTGTAGTCAAATGATGATGACAGCAATCAGACACTGCCAGGGAATTCATTGACTTTAGATCTATCTGAAGCAGAAACACCGTCTTCCAAGGTGCACCCTCTATCAACACCAGGGGCATTGTCCAAACTACAGACCATAGCGGTAACACCTGTCCCTACATTTCAAGCTACACCTGGGGGTAATACATTAACACCACCCACCCCTCAACAGACCACACCAGGAGCCAACTTCGGTGGGAGGACAACAAAGACCACACCCCCTTCCTCTCCCCTTCTCTCATCACTTCTTAAGAGTAGACATCATTCAGCAGAGATGTTACAGCAAATGAAAACGGTAAGAATTTAACCATTTCTGTCGACACTTCAAATTCCAAAAAAGTTACACAAATACCATTCATCAAACTTGCACATTACACAGACCAAGTAAGGCAGAAGCTCCTGTTGCTGTTTAATCCAGCTACTGCCTAATTAACACCTTTAGGTGATGATGGAGGAGAAGACCTATAATCCAGTAGTGCTAGGTTTTTGCTAACCCTACAGAATGTAAGTTAGATAGATGAGCCGTTTACATGTTACAGGTTCAAATTAGAAATTACCTTTTAAACCACAAATAATCTCCTATAACTACAGATTAATTTGATATTAATTGATATTAAATGCTTTTAAAGGATTAAAACTGTTTTATGGATGTTCTTAAAACAGGAAGTTGAGCAAGGGCAAGCTTCTCAGGCATTGGCTCAAAGTGTAGTGACCCAACCCACTGTTGTCAACCAGGGTGCCATAGCAACTGATCCATTAACCAATCCGATTCAAGATGTAAAGAAGATCACTTCACCAATCAAATTGATCGTTGCTTCCGGTGATGGCTTGGGGTCCCCCTCAACTGGTAAGGAAATAGTCGAAAAATAAGAATAAAGGATAAATAAATCAACAATCATTTGATATCTAAGTTGTTACTGATTGTGGTTTTGTACTCTTTGGCAATGGCAGTCTGAGACACTTTTAACAAGAGTTGTTTCTCTTTGGTATTAAGCCAAAAGATACTGCAACAACTGACATGAATTTTGTTTGAAAACATTTATATAATGTAAGTAACTACTTTGTGCGGACACAACAGGGCTATCTATACACAAAAAATCTTCTCTCAGCTCTTTGTCAAGCTCCTTCCAGTATGGTACCAGTACTACATATACATGTATATGTTTCTCAAGTGCCACCAAATTGCATCTTTGGATTTTTTATTAAGAAAAACTGTATTTCACACTGGTATGAAAAAAAACCCCTACAATTCACAGAAACCATATTTCTACATAATTGTGTTTGGAAAATGGTTAACCGATTGATTATCTCGAGCCTACTCCCATAGCAAGCATTTTAAATGTCTTCTTCCAATTACTTAAATCATCTGTAGATGGTTATAGAAAATTTTGACTTTTTGGTTTTGGAAACCATGAAACTCAACCTGTACGAACCATGCTATCAAACATGACCTAATTCTTTACTCTTCATTCCAGGAGCTCCAACACTGTCTAAGTTATTAGCAGTACCTGCCATGTCTAAGAAGGCTCTAACTGGTCAAACAGCTGTGACAGTAACACAATCTCTCTCTCAGCAAATTGTGGAAAGTGAACTTCCTAAACAAGGTAAATTGTCACATATATTGTTTTGTGCTCAGTTCAAATAATTTTCAGCCCTGTAGCCATGGCTTATTGGTTTAGTAAGTGCCCTTACTAATCCCAATTCGATGTACTGTTCACAGGTTTGAGTCCATCTGTCAACCCTCAGGTATGAGTGATTTGTACGATGTGGCTTCGGCAAATGCGGGGTTAGTTTTCACAAGGTTTTCCTCGGTAATTAGGCATGTTAAAGTGGACAATCCGTCATCATATTAGAGAAATACCCTTGAGTACGACATAAGACACCAATCAAACAAACAAACAAAGGAACAAATAATTTTCCATTAGGGAGAAATGGACCAGAAAAGTTCTGTTTGTTAAACACTCTGATTGAAATTTAGTAGCTTTAAATTGTGTATGAAGGTGAAAAAAAATAATAAAAAATGAAAGTGTATGGACTTGATTAAATGATGCCAATCTTTAAGTGATGAATTTAAGAAGAAGAATTTGTTATCAGTATGAAAGCCCTGAAAAGTGCTCTGCTAACCCCTACTTTCTGCTGGAGATCTGCTCACCATGCCTAGGTTAATGCAACAATGTTGTCCATTTTCTTCGTTTTGTCATCTGCGGGTGGTTGGAGGGAGCTTCATGTTGCCCTGGTGCTCTCAGAGCTAAAGGGGAACAGGAAGCCGATCTGTTTGTGGTGTCTGTATTTCGTCCTGTTATTATTCTGTATTTGTCCCGTCTTTGTCTTTGATTTGTTGCCAGTGGTATCGAGGGTGGTTTCCGTCAACCATTGGGCTGGCACGTCGCCGTATAAGTGAAATACCCTTGAGTACGACGTTAAACCCCAATCAAACAAATCGTTTTGTCATCGAGAAATACACTTGGCTCTATTGTCGTACTGCTTAATAATAGGTCTGTAAAAGTCTGACATTCAAAATGGACATTTTTTCCTCAACAGAAGCTGTTTCCCTGGCTGTAGAAGAAGTGGTTTTAACAACAGCTTCATCTGATGGAAACACTCTAGTTGTTACAGAGTTATCGGACCATTGTTCAGTCCGAGTAGAAACTAAACCAACCATTAAAGAGGTATGTGTGTTCTGGTGTCATGCAGAGTGTGTGCCATATTTTGGGTCCTATTCTTTCTGGTATTATGTTTGTTGTCAGTGATGTGAAGGAGGGTTCCCTAGTCTACCATTTGGGGTCCATAGCCATCATCTAACAGCTAACGTGTCATAGGGCTCTCACGATTCGACTTAACAGTTTTTTCAAAGACAAATGTTTTTTTTCAAGAATAATCAGACAGGTGGTTGGAAGGAGTTTCCTGTTGTCTTGGAGTTAGAGCACAACACAAAGCCTTCTGCTGTGAAGTCGACCTTCTTTCACACATTGAATAATGGACATTTTTGTACACATCACACCCAAAACAATTATCTCATAAAAAACAACAGCCCTCTGGCTAAGGCCAGTTAACGATTTGTTTGAAGAGTAGAAATGCTGTCTTTACTTAGTACTGAAGGAAGATTTACTGTCCAACATTATAAAAACACTGAGGGTCAAAAAATGCTAGTGTCAATTATTGTTGGAAAACATAACTGTCTTATAAAATATTATAAGTGAAATACCCTTCAACACTGCATTAAACACCAATCAATCAATCAATCAATCATAAAAATTTCATTTTTACTATGTGGTTTGTTGTTAATTTTTTTGATAAAACTGGCATGTGCCTTTGTTTTATTCAGCTTTAAGGGGTTCACAAGTGATGATTTACCACTGAACTGCCTAGTGCAACACCATTGACATAATCCACAAGTACTGTCAGGAGTTATGTGATTACACATGCTGTGTGACCCATGTATACACGACCTTATAGATTGTTTATCCAGTGATCTGTATTCATCGACAATTATGGGTACTTGGTTTTTTCCAGAGTTCTTACTTAATTAATAAGCTGAACAAAAATGATTTTTTAAATAATTAAAACAGACATTTCTCACACAGAAATTATGCAGTGTTAAAACTAAACTACCTTAAATCACCTCCAATTTTGTCCATAATATGACAACTTTAAAAGTTATTTTAAAGACTTAGAAATGGTTCCTGGGATTTTTCAGTTAGTAAACATCAGGACTTCTCAGAAAACATAAATTTGTTTCCCAGGAACCATATCTTAGTCCTTAAAATAACTTTTAATGTAGCCATATTATGGACGAATTTGGAGGTGATTTAGGGTAGTCTACCCATCATCTGCCGTCTTGGCTGCAATGCTCATTCAACAGAATGAGCTGAATTTGGTGAAATTAGGCTTGGATTTTGTATACCCTTGCTTGCATACCGCACACAATTTATACACAAAGGAAATTCTCCAGGAAAAATTGTGTGAAAACAATAGGTTTAAGATCTTGGGCTGGTCCTGTCTTCGTTTGCAAAATGGGGTTTTTTGGTCATACTTTGTCCTTACCATCATGTGAGTGAAATAACCTTAAGTACGGCATGAAATCAAACAGTTTGGCCATTCGTTGTGCCTTTCCAATTTTTGTTCTGTTCGTACAAGACAACACACGTAGAAATTTCAGACCGATTCTGAGGGAACTAAGAAAGTACTGAAATTGTATCTGTGACTGACTAGAGAACGTTTTCATAAAGGTTCATTCTGTGGGTTGACTGGATCAATGTTTTTTACACACCAGTTTTTATCAGTATATCCTATGAAAGACCAATCAGTCAGCCATGTTCATATTTAAGCAGTGTAACAAGCCTGTACTGTAATATTTTTTTTCATACCTTAAAATTGGTCCTCTAAAGTTTTCAACATAACCTATCATTTGAAATTGTCTTATTCCTACCTATTGGCACATGTAGAATGAGTTGGGCCTTGTTTGGTCTGGTCTTGTTTGGTCTGGCTTTGTTTGGTCTGGCCTTGTTTGGTCTGGTCTTGTTTGGTCTGGTCTTGTTTGGTCTGGTCTTGTTTGGTCTGGTCTTGTTTGGTCTGGTCTTGTTTGGTCTGGCTTTGTTTGGTCTGGCCTTGTTTGGTCTGGCCTTGCTTGGTCTGGTCTTGTTTGGTCTGGCCTTGTTTGGTCTGGCTTTGTTTGGTCTGGTCTTGTTTGGTCTGGTCTTGTTTGGTCTGGCATTGTTTGGTCTGGCTTTGTTTGGTCTGGTCTTGTTTGGTCTGGTCTTGTTTGGTCTGGCCTTGTTTGGTCTGGTCTGTTGGAAGAAGATTTACTTTCCAGCTTTATCAAAACAATAATAAAGCTAGGAAATCATTGAACTGTCAATCGATCAATCCCATGTATATACCAGGTGAGGTCAAATAGTTCTCCGTATTCTTTTGGTACACTCTGCTTTCTATTTCATAGGAAATAATTGAAGTGAAAGAAGAAGTTATAGACTCCATAGCAAGTATCCAGTCCAGTACTGAGGAGGAAGTGAAAACTGATATAATCCCAGATGATGAAGAATCTCAGTCAGCTCACCAGGTGAAAACTGACCAAGGCGAGGAGAGTGGAAATCAATCAGCAATGCTGGTAGATGATGATCTACCAATAAAAGAAGAGCCGTTGTCTCCATGTAGTAGTGTATCGTCTCGTGTTAGTGAGACAGGAGTGAGTAGAACTACAAGAAGAGGTAGTAAAGGGGGTAAGCTACAGTTTGGTTCTAAGCACTGGGACTCGTTTATTCTACCTTTCTGTCAAGGATTTATATATACTTGGTGGAGGCAAGCACTTTTTTTTGTTTCTTGCACCAACACTTCTATGATCATACTTATGGGATTATCTCACCTCCAAGTGAGTTTTGAACCTACATGAACCTAGCTCATACTTGTTGTCTCCCTCTACCACTTTCTGGATATTTAGAAATTGCATGTGCTTCTGTACAACTTGACAAACACCCCTATGTTCTAGTTATCTTTATACCAAATGTTGAACGCATGCGTACTTGATCAAATTAGGTCAGACATATGTGACTGGGATCTGATATAACCAGTGGTCAGACAATTTGATCAAATCAAGGTCATGCTTGCTGTTTATGGCCTAAATTGACCCTTTATGTTGGAAATAATTAAAACCAAATAGATTTAATCTATGGTCGTGTAAAACAGTTCATTTTCAATAAAACGCATGTGTAATTTCTTGTTAAAACAGTGACCCTGTGTCAGTGCTTCCTATAGAGACAAATTTTGCACCTTTACTGAGATGAAAAGTCTGGGTTGTTATGTCCTAAACCTTTATAGCTCAGTGAATTGGAGTGCTAGCCATGGTTTGTTATGTCCTAAACCTTTATAGCTCAGTGAATTGGAGTGCTAGCCATGCCAGACAGAGGCCCGACTTTGAATCCTAGTGGAGTCAAACAAATTTTTTTTCTCTGCATTAAAAATATTAATTGGATGTTAGAGATGTGGCTCGGCTAGCAAGACCCAAGTTCAAATCCCGGTGGAGGTCTGCAAAATTTCCTTTCTCTAAAGCGGGTGCTTGGAAGGAACATGAAGCTGATCTGTTTGTGGTGTCTGTATTGTGTCCTGTATTTGTCCCATCTTGTCTTTGTTTGTTGCCAGTGGTGTCAAGGGTGGTTTCCTTCACCCATTGGGAGGCACATTGTGAAGTGAAATATCCTTGAGTACGACGTAAAACCCCAATCAAACAAACATAGAAATCCTTTCTCTACATTGAAAATATAGGACAGACAACTTAGGCTCCACTTAATATTGAAATAAAAACCAAAAGAAATATATATTGTAAATCTATTATTTTTTTATTATTGACTTGGTTCACTGCATATCAGGCAACACACAAGCCTTTAACAATAAGTTAAATTTTGCAAATTCCTATTAGATTCTGGAAGAAATACTGGCTGCTACAACAGTATGTTTAATAAATAGAAAGTAACTCTTTTCTTTTTTTTTACCTTGTAAGTAATATATTTGAATGTTTTTTCTATTTTAGCAGATTTGAAACTGCCAAAAACAAAAGAACTCACATACATAGATCAGAAATTGTTCTGCATGGATTGTGCTTTATGCAGTGGTTAAATCTTATTTTTCAGGTAAAAAATCTAAGGTAGGAAGAAGAAGTACAAGACTCACTCGCAAGGTAATCCACTCAAACTACTAGCCAAACAAACAGCTTTATATAAAACAAGGATAAACATTTTACCAAAATATTGTTTGAAATATCAGTTGTCAGTTAATCTGTTGTCATCTCCATCCATCCATCTCCCCCCCTCCATCCATGATTCATTTAAGCAATATTTTATTTCCAGCAACATGAGGAAGAAGAGCGTAAGGAGAGATTGAGTACAAGTTTACAGGCCAGTGATGGAGAGACGTCTGATGATGAGAGGGAGAGTGATGGTTCAGTTATAGCCTCCAAAGTGAACTCAGCCTCTGCAGCAGCAGCCACTTTCTCAGAGTCCATCCCTAACAGTCCACTCTCACAATGGTTCGTTTCTCTCACCTCCATTTAATACAATTTACCTGATTTATGTATTCTATTTAACATTTCATTCCGTGTTTGTCATATTATCATTGTTTATTGTCATTGGTGGCAAGAATCAATCAATCAATCAATCAATCAATCAGATGTGGTGGTTTGTGTTTACAGCAGTGACACAGAGGATGAGAGAGCATATAAAAGCTGGAAGAAGTCGATCATGTTAGTTTGGAGAGCTGTCTCTGCTCATAAGTAAGTAACGCTTAGTCCTACAACCTTGAGGCTTGTAGAAGCAGGGTTTATGAACAAGATAACTTTTAGCAATTAAAATTTTTAACCAAGTCACAAATTGTGCAAAATGTCTGTATTTAAACAAATAAATGTTGCCCTCTGGGTACAGGCCAGTATGTTTAGAGAGATGTCATACATTACTTAGTTCTGAAGGAATATTACTTTTATAACAGAGTGAAACACATCCCATAATTTAGGGTTAGGTTGTTTAATGTTGCTAGGTGTTTACAATGTTTACTGTTGGAGTACACAGACGTCATTTAAGTGAAATACCCCCGAGCACAGAGTTAAACACAAGTTTGGTTTGTTTATTTCATCAGGTATGCATCGTTATTTCTCCAAGCAGTCACAGATGAACTAGCCCCAGGATACCGCAGCATTGTCCACAGGTATTTAACCTCTAATCATAGCATAATGAGAGCTAATGTTACCCAACCAGCTGATTAACAGTTAATCGTTCTGTTAATTAAAAAAAATTTAAAAAGCATAGGGAGGATTAAATAGTTGTGATCTGCATTGTAGGTACATGTACATGTATCACAGTGTTTCTGTTTACCGGTATATACTGATCTCTGACGGGTAAAAATTGTCCAGGACTGGTACAAGGAAACTCTGTCGGTCCAACGGACCGGTAAAATTATAAAATAATTACATAATGTAAATCCTATACTTGCTTCCGTATCCATTAAGGCAAGCATAAGACTTCCAGTTTACTAATATATCCGCGAAATTAGTTTCAAAAGCACTGGAGGAAAATGAACTTTCCAACATTTTTATGGAAACACTTCACATCTTGGTTGTGCTAGTGTCAATTATTGTTGGAATACACTGCCATCATATAAGTGAAAGTCCGGCGTAAAACAACAATCAATCAAACAATCCACTCTATATATGTCTTTTCCTGTTATTTTCACACAAGGGATGTTTATCAGTGCTGCCATTGTTTCCAGTGTCATGGTAACTGTTTCTGTTGTACATGTCCCACACACTGCAGTGTGTGCTAAAACTAGCTACGTTAGTAATAAAAGTTTATCAGAATAAATTAGTTGTTATTTTTTTTTAGTAATTAGTGTCTTTAAGTATTAATTCACTTTAGACCTTTCCGTCTTATTATTAATTCCGATAAATTCTTAATAAAAAGTACCGTCGTCCTATAAGTGAAATACCCTTGAGTAGGCCTACGACGTTAAACCCCAATCAAACAAACAAACAAATAATAAAACAAACAAATAATAAAAAGTAGAAGTAAACCACTTCATATAAGTGAAAATACCCTTTTTAAATAGCGCTGCTTTAAATCCCAATCAACACAGCATGCCTTTTTAATCTCCAGGCCGGTGGATCTGACAATGATTAAAAAGAACATAGAGAATGGTGTGTTAAGGACAACAGGAGAGTTCCAGCGGGACATGATGCTCATGTTTACCAACGCCATCATGTACAACAGCTCAGATCATAACGTCTACAGAATGGCCGTGGAAATGTATAACGATGTCCTTCAAGATATCGAGGTAAAACAAAATCTTTGTAATTATCGGATGATAATGCAGACTTGATCATTATGTAAGCTAGTCGTGCAATATTTTTTGACATACATTTTGTGATAAGTGTCCCCAGATGTATTGTTATCAGTTTATGTCAAGGAGAAGTTCCTTCACCGTTTACCAATGTGTTAACATTCTGTCCAATAAGGAATTAAACCGTTAAAACTGGATATATTTAAGAGGGCAAAACAGTTGGCTATAGGACTGCTGAGCCCATTCAATATAACATGAACTGTGTCTCCTTTCGACTATTAGTGGGCGGGAGGGAATGTCCTCGATTCTCTCTGGAATAAGGGACAACTATAGGTCAATGAAGTAATTTGTTAAGCTGAAGCAAAACACAACAAAACTTATGACCCTATGAAAAACAGTGGAACTAGTTTTCTGATGAGATCTCAGGGTGGCTTTGAATGTAGTTAAATTTAACATTCTTTCAAGAGAAATTGAATTAACAAAGTTGAAATTCTGATTGTGTCTCATTTTTTATGGTGTCTTTTGATACTGGATTTGTTAATATTATATTGTTTTTCCTTCAGCAATATGTGAGTGCTCAACTGATGGTTCAGACGAATGAAACTAAAACTTTAAGAACAACTTCCAGATACAACAGTGACAAGGTATGTAGTATGTCCAATTTGGTTTCCTCAAACTGAATTAAAAAGTTTGAACTTGATTCTGTCTTTCAGATTGGGTATCCATAGGTAAATCAGTATTCCTGATTAATTAATGGCTATACTTACTCGAATGCAAGTGCAATGCCGATGTTTGTCTTTGAAAATATGCAATAAAAATAATAAGTTAAGGTCGAAAAACAGTTGTCTTTCCCTTTAATAATGTAATAATGTCAGGACTACCACAGAAGCTCCACATAATAAAGCATATTAAAGGATTAATGGCAATGTCAGAAGATCAACTAAGTTTAAGGGCTTATGAAAAGAATATTGCTCTCTTAATACACAACCTGCAGCATTTTACCACCTATAGCGGATTTGTGCCCTGCAAGTCAACATCCCAGCTGCTAAGCAAAAGTTAATAAGTTGCGGGTCACATGACCTGGTGACGTCAAGATTGGGAAAGCTGATATTATTAATATGCTGGAAAGATATGACTTGCTCTGTACACAAACACAAAGTTATTTACTGATACATTATATTATGATTACCACTAAGAAGTATTACATAGTAAAGTATAGTAACAACTCCAAAGAAAGAAACTAAATTCATTTTGACTCAAAGTTTCGGTTTATTGATCAAACCATCATCAGGAGTAATTTTAACTAGATACATAGGTACATTTTATATACTTTGGGCAGTTCAAATTTAAAATACACATAATAACTTAAGTATTTACACCAAGTGTCAAAAAAACTTATAATTGCATAACATCCCTGTATTAGTAAAGATCCAAACTTACTACCTGACATTGCCCCAAAGATAAGCACATGCGATAAGTTAGGAAGCTATTATTACAAAATTCTATTATTATTTATAAGACATCTGTGAGTTGCTGAAGGTAATATTAATAAATAAATACTGGAAGTTTTCAGAACATTACATACTGTTGTAAATTTTACAAATCTCTTAAGAGCAATGCTGAGTGCTCATATATCTTCTGTGTTGGGCATCTTATAGTTTTCTGTATATATTGATCTTTACAGCCAGGACATGTAAACTGGTATATTATCAAGTTTTTAAGATCGTGGGGTATGTGATCTTCTGCTGCTAGAGAATAAGAAATCTTAACAGTCTTATGATATATAATAAATTCACATTGACTTGAGATTACACATGTCAGTTCTCGAACTGTTCTATTAACAGTTTTATCTTCATATTTACCAGGATATGGTAATCTGATAAAAAACACCTTTTGGGATCAAATAATCCCTAACATGTTTGCCCTCTGGCTAAGGGCAGATTGTGTGAAGAGTAGCAATGCTGTCTTTACTTAGCACTGGAGGAAATTTAACATTTCAACAGTATGGAAACACTCTACATCTTGGTTGTGTGTCAATTATTGTTGGAATAAACTGCCGTCATATAAGTAAAATACCCTTAAGCACGGCGTAAAACACCAATCAATCAATCAATAAATCACTCCTAACATAATTAGATGTAGTTGTTCTCCTATCCATAATCATAGATATCAGTTTAGAGACGATATGTTTAGGATAGCTATTCTATGCTTAGTGCTACTACATCAACTTTTAGCACAATTAAATAGATAATAAAGCCAACCCATCTGTGTTTTCCATGAATGAAAACTAGAAGAATGGACAAATTGTAATGTGTTGGTAGCTCTCCTTAACGGGATTAAAGAAAATGGACATCATTGTTATCAGTGAATTCCTCTGATGTAAATCTAAGTTTCTTGTCCACTGATTTAATTGTCTTCTTTATCTTATTAATATCAGCAGGTTTCAATCATGTGTCCTCTTTAAATTTAACATAAAACAGCATTGTTCCACTGATGATAAAACAAGAATTTTTTTGACAGGAATCCTTTAAAAACACAAATATGGAATTGATTGTTTGAAAGTTTCAGCTCATTGATCAAGCCATTATCAGGAGTCAATTTCTCATTGATGGTTTGATCAATGAACAGGACTGTTGAGTCAATCATGGATTCCTTTTCTTTTTTCAGAGTTGTGTATAATGTATAATGTAAATCACACATGTTATAATATTGTTATATTTTATATGTCAGGAGTTGTGTAAAATGTAAATCACACACACATTATAATATTGTTATATTTTATGTCAGGAGTTGTGTATAATGTATAATGTAAATCACACACGTTATAATATTGTTATATTTTATATGTCAGGAGTTGTGTAAAATGTAAATCACACACACATAATATTGTTATATTTTATGTCAGGAGTTGTGTATAATGTAAATCACACACGTTATAATATCGTTATATGTCAGGAGTTATGTATAATGTAAATCACACACACATTATAATATTGTTATATTTTATGTGTCAGGAGGAGGATGTGAAGAAGAGGAGGACATCAGCCGATCAACAAGATGGTGGGAAGAGTAAAAAACGAAAACCCTGATTAGCAGTCATCTTCATTCACCAGCAGATTATGAATAAATATAGTTGGGAACAAAGTAGCTGTTCTGCCGTCTATAATTACAGTGTTGAGCTTGGGACCAGTTGAGGTTGCATTGAATTATCTTATGATTTATCAACCTGAATCATTAATCACTCATGAAATAATTCAGTTACATGTACATTGAATTTGTTATTTTTTTTATTAGTACCACTATTGATAAAAATGAGTTATTTACACTAACAGTGTACTTTTCTGATGTAAGCACAGTAGATATACTGATAAAAGCATAGACTTAATTGTCATTTTGAGTTTTAGGAAGATTCATTTGTTAATTGATAACAAAACAAAATTGCTGAACTGTTATATGATAAATTCTTCTAGTGTTACTGTAGTCCATAAACTGATAACTGCCAAACACCAAATTGAGTTAATGTTCACAATGCCTTGATGTTTTCATTAGATTTTGACACTGATCTGTTTTCTCTGCGATTGTATTTATTGCTTAACTTACTTGTCTGCAAAACTTCTACAGAACTGCAAGTGGGAAGATTTTCTTAAGACCTCATGAACTAATAAAGCGGTTAAACACCCAATTTATAAAACACCTAATTTCAGTATTTTCCATTTGAAATTTTCACTTTTCCTTAAAGGTCAAGACCATCCAAAAACCATGTTTTCTACATAAGTAAACATTTTTCTGTCAATTGCAATACAAAAATTCTGATGTTCCTAACCCGATCATAACTCTAGTTATTATCCATTAAAGAGGAACACCGGAACCA
>JAQQZZ010088362.1:0-18086 GCA_030265115.1 Mopalia vespertina
TGTATAGCAATGGTAAAAAAAATTTTGCTCCGCAAAAATTTAGCAACATTTCGTACCCTGAACGTGAATAGTCTCTGTCATAGATCACTTTTTAGCAAGCAATACTGTGGGATGATTGAAAACTGGATACAACATACAAAACCCACATCCTTCCACTGGTTGCTGGTACACCATATCCTTGACAGTTTGTGTGAATCCATCCTGTGACCCCACAAGGTATTAGGGGATGTGTGACATAAGGAGCATACACTGTCTACAGCTATCAACTACTAAGCCTACTTCGATGTAATGCTCAGGGGTTCGAGTTTGTCTGTCAACCTTCCTATATGAGTGAGTCCCACGCTGTGGCTCTTGTACATCACTGGGGTGGTTTGTAGGAGGTTTTTATACGGTTCTCCGGCATATTAAAGCTAGGAACATTGTGACAAGGACAATCTGTGTTTTTATAGTGAAATACCTTTGAGTACGACATTTACACCCCAATTAAACAAACAGTGTAAACTCTAGTTAGATCGTTGTAGCTACATGTATCTCCCCAGTATTGTGGCCAAGTTTACATTCAATGAAACCGTGTTCTAATTATAACTACCTAGTATTGTGGCCAAGTTTTAATTCAATTCAAACCTGGTTCTAATTAGCTCCACAGTATTGTGGCCAAGTTTTAATTCAATTCAAACCTGGTTTTAATTATCTCCCCAGTATTGTGGCCAAGTTTTAATTCAATTCAAACCTGGTTTTAATTATCTCCCCAGTATTGTGGCCAAATTTTAATTCAATTCAAACCTGGTTCTAATTATAACTACACAGTATTGTGGCCAAATTTTAATTCTATGCAAACCTGGTTTTAATTAGCTCCACAGTATTGTGGCAAAGTTTTAATTCAATTCAAACCTGGCTCTAATTAGCTCCCCAGTATTATGGCCAAATTTAATTCAAATAAAACCTGGCTCTAATTAGCTACCCAGTATTGGGGTCAAATGAACTCAGGGGAGTGAGATATCCACATGTCATTTAAACTGTATGTCTTAACAGTATGTTTACTTTCCACTCTTGTAGGTATCGTGTTCATATTTTTGCCACAGAGATTCCTCACGACCCGTCCTCATCAGCTACCCCCCTGCCTTCATACCCTTTACCTGCCGTCATACCCTTTACCTGCCTCCCAAGTTATACCATTGCAAGTATCTATTAGCTTTGATGTTTCCTCAAATATATGATTTCTTAGATGTACTGAACCTTGTCAGAAGACTGGTATAAGTAAACTTCTGGGGATACACATGTAGTGTGGTGTGAGGAATTACATTGTATGAGCTGAAGTTATAATCATGCTGTCTGGCTTGGTGGCCATAGATTTTAATTTGGGTAATTACAGAAATGTAACCTGTTGAATATAAAAAAACAAATTTGTTATGGTTAACTTTGGTACTAAGAATATGAAATTTCATCTTGACATATTATTTTATTCAAGAAGCAGAACATCGTCTATATCGTACTGTATCAATTTATCAAATAATTGAAATAGAAACTGTAAGTTTATATACGCTACAGTCCAGAAATATATTTACAAAAATCAAGATTCAAGCGGAACATAAACGTGTCTAAATATCCTAGTCCAACATCACAGATGCACCTAAATAAAAACGCATCTAAAAGTTATTTCCATGATTTTTAATTTATAATAGAGGGTTTATGTTTTACGAAAACACAATGTAAACCGAAAAGAAGTGATCTGTTTCTGAACTAGATGTGAACACTGACTGCCCATACAAATCTGACAATTCCCTCCAAATTTAATGCCTACTAGTATACATGTATCTAACACGACTGAATCTTTAAGATGTAGTTTGACATGATTTCCTCAGTTGCATTATCAAATTTATCAGTGGGTTTGTGGACTAAACAACAAGCAAGCAAAACGCACATAGGTCACTATCAACTCACGATTTATAGAATGATTCGATGTTATGCTCTTGATTTAAGCGCTTTGGGCCTCATTTAATGTAAAGTTATTTCTAGGCTCTACTGTAAATGTGTTTTTCAGTCCTTAGAATCTAGCTTGATTTTAAATAAGATATGGGAATTTTGGGATATTACATAACAACAAAAGTATGAGGTCCCTCTTCAAAAAGACTTGCCACTTATTTCGTTCAAAAAGCAGAACATGGTCTATATCGGACTGTTACAATTTATCAATAATTGAAATAGAAACTATGTTTATATACGAAAAAAAAGACTTCCCACTTTATAGCAAGGTAGAACAGGCTGTCTATATTTTAACATGGCAAGCTGTCCTTTTTAGCAAAGAAATAATATTCAAAACTATTAGAAAACAAAATTCATTCAGTTTTATTAATGTTTATCTGTATATTCACAATATTGCTTCTATTGTCAATATTAAAAGGTCATAAAGCTCTACATTATTTCACAAAGGGATGTCTAGCTGTTTTCATAACCCACATCCCAGTATTGTGATAGTTTTGTTGTTCATGAAAAACAGCTGTCTGAAAGGCATAATAATAGAGTTTGTAACAGATCTGTGGCTAATGTATGTTATGAGCAGTAGAATTAACAAAGCAATGTTATATTTATGTTGAACGCAATATAAAAATGCAGTTATTGGAAATTTACACATACTTGACATAATTATGTAACAATCAGAGTTTTTCACTGTCATTTCTCAAATCTAATTTTTTAACTGATTGTCAGACATTCAGTCAAGTTTTTCTAATGTGGTCAGGCCCTCTGGCTGAAGGCAGCAGGTTTCAAGTATTGCTTTACTTCCCATTGGAGAGAATTTCTATTATTTCAGTGCGAGTAGCATGTAAGTCTATACCACATATAATAATAGACTTTAGTTAAACATGGGCAAGCTATCAGTAAAAACTGTTTTTCATAGTAGCAGTGGGCTGTAACAGGAGTAGAAGTATATTAATGTAACAATATTAAGAATAAGATTTATTTGTTGTTATAAAAACAAGTTTAAGAACATTTTATCAAAGTAAATAATATTAATATGATTATACATACTAGATAATATAAAGATAATGTATTTGTCTTTCTTAATGATGTTTCACTTATTCAATGACTTTATGTCGCAGCGAATATATTATCTGTAAATACATTGTGTGCTCTTTCTCCATTTTCCATTTTCGTCATTCATTCTAACAAGCTTAATGTATTTTTGTGTTGGCTGACATCAAGGACAGTAACGTGTGTTGATTTGGATGTCTGCATGATTGTATTTGTATGCAATAGTCACTACGTATACCGGTATTGTGGAAGTACCCTGGCAGTTCTGATAGCGTGACTAACTCTCTCTCTCTGTACTTCCATTCAGGTATGTCCATTTAATTGTCTTATCTGTAACTTACATGTATTGGAATAGAATAATGGTTTAAGGAGGGTTTCATTCAATGTTTCCTGTTTAATAGTGGGCTACAAACTTAGTTGTTTTCCCAACAACTTAATGTGTTTGTGGACGTACTCATTGGTTTCCTCCATGTAGGGGGCAGTTCTGATAGCCACTGATAGGGTGACTAACTCTATCTCTTGTACTCCCATTCAGGGACTCCATTCCTGTGTTATGAGGAGAAATAAATACTTATTGAAGCCAGTGGCGTCCGTGTCTGTCATTGATGGTAACCCGCAACAAAGTTCGAGACCGTCCCGTGACATTGGCGCTCAAAGTGGGACCGTTGGAGTGTATGTGATGACCGGAGCCCTGGTATTTCATGCTGGCGATGTTTCCTGACGACCAATGCGTTGCCGTTTCTCCTCTCCAGACTTCCTTGTCGATGTCTTGTTTGTTTCCTTGTACAGTACCATGTTCCCGCTTTTGTGTCTGTAATATATTGTGTGGACCCCAATTTAAGTACGGACCGTCGTCGTTCAACAAACGATCGTCGTCCTTCAACTTACATGTGATTTTGTCCGTGCTATTCTGAATGTGTTGTCTGTAGGCCTACGGTGTGCACCTGGAATAGTTACTTTTTTGTGAATCACTTGAAACCTACGCGCGCGAGAGGTTTGCTTCCTGAACTTTACGTCTTTTGGATGGATCAAGGACTAATATTGTTATTATTTTTAAAGACTGATTCTAAAATATCTTGTTTGTAAATGTTATGTTTAGTTACTTAGGTTTAGAGTTTGGAGTAAAAGGTTTGTGTGATAGCGATTTTTTGAAAGTTACGACGTGACACTTTGACAATAGCGCTGCGTAGTTCACTTCCCCTTTCATACTAATATACATCATTGGTCATTCATCCTCTCTATACTGTTTGCTCTTGTTTTGAACGTACAATCATTTCTTGTTTTGGGTGTTCTAGTATATTTGTTCGTCCAGCCATGGCTTCCAAAAACCCTGATGACGCGCCGCCGGACGATATACCGTCACTAGAGGGACAACTAACCGAAGTTGAAGAGCGCAAAATGGTCGATTATCTTATGAAAACTGGTAAATATGAAATCGCTGACGCGCCTGTCTATAACCTTCCTTTTCCTTCCCGTGGTCTCTTTCCGCCACACATCCACAACTACACCACCACCAAAGCTTTCGTATTTCTCTGGCGCGGAACCCGTGCCAAAATATGAGGCATCCTACGAATTGTGGAAGGTCGATTGTTTAATAACAGAACAGTTCTATTCACATTCTGTTCTTCTATAAGCCATACGACAATCTTTAAGGGGCGAGGCAAGTAGGGTTTCCTTACATCTTGGGGAAAGAGCCAGTATACACACCATATTAGACAGATTTGAAGTGACGTTTGGGACAGTAGATTCCAGCGAGTCCCTTTTTGCAGTCGTTTTACTTACAGCGACCGCTATCCAACGAATCTGTAGCTTCATGGTACTGTCGGTTAGAGGGCATTTTACAGCAGGTAAAACGCCAAACTGCCATAGGTGAGCGTCAGATGTTAAAAATGCTAAAAAAATAAATTCTGGACGGGTCTTTATAACCAAACGTTAAAATCTGCAACTAGGTATCAATACGATGCCGACGTAAGCCCCAATGGATTGCTACGCGAAATACGTGCTGTAGAACGAGAAATCGTGGAGAACGATCAATTGAAACACCCAATAAATAAGCCACATAGGCGATTACACCAACAAAATCTTGTTAATGAGACTATATCCACTCAACTAGAGGAAGTGTTACAACGCCTATCTAACCTAGAGTCGAGGCAACCGGAATATAATCCCCCTTACCCTCGATCTGATCTATCTCTTGTTCTTAAGAGGCTAGATGCTCTAGAGAGTGGATTTAGTACTATAGCCATTTCTTCCACTGAACATCATGGCCCCACACGGACACGATCGTCCTCTTCAAATCCCCAATCGAAACGTTTAAACGAGAAATGTCTTCTTTATCGGGCGGAATAGGAGTCGACAGACCGAACGCCCGATAAAATCGGACTGGTAAATCAACCGAGAGTAGTATTCTGATAAATGGTGTTTATTGTAAATGTCTTCTTGACACCGGGTCTAATGCCACTACCGTATCTCAAAAGTTTTACCACGACAAATTCAGAAATCTTCCTCTTTTGTCTTTGAAGGACTTCAATTTAAAAATATTTAGCGCTGGGGGTGATAGTTTGCCCTATTTTGGCTACATTGATGTTGACCTACAGGTACCGTGTTCGAATAAAACTGTTCTCGCACCTGTCCTGGTTATAAAAGACACAGATAATATATTCCCTGCGACAAGTACATTTCTTCTTTTGTATGTAATAAAAAATATTACTCCATAAATAGTAGTGCAGTACCAAAATGATACCGCACTACTATTTATGTAATAAATCATTAGTACTTGGTAACGCACAAACCTTCCTTATTATGTAATAGAAAATAATAACCGAGCTGCTCACTCTATACTACTGTTGTGCTAGTGTCAGTTATTGTTGGAATACACTGTCATCATATAAATGAAATACCTTTTTTAAGGACAACGTAAAACACCGATCAATCAATGAAATTAAAGGCTTTTTTTTCTTTTCGATTCTTAATGTAAAATTTTCAGCAATGGTCTCAATGATTTCTATTTTCAGAACAAGGACAACACCTGAAACGGATTAAACCCTTTTTAATCATTTAAAACTCTTGGTAATTAAAAGTTGTTAATTTCCAAACCACCGTTATTGAAATGAATGACGTTAATTTTTCCACATTTCAACACATGATTAGACGAACAGAATGGTAGAGTGTCCGCCCCTGATCCACCAGCGATTGGACTGCTTTGGTCAACATTTTGTTCCCATGTAACCTCATCTTGGTTGGATGACTTCACAACAGACTTTAGCTCAAACCAACCGTTGACTGTCTTAGAACAATCCATGTCAACGTCTAACAGCCAATAATGGTCTCCGTACCTGAAAAAAACCCCCAGCAATTTTGAAAGTATTCACGATTCTTGAGCTTTCAATTGGCGTAGTCACATAACAAATCGCTCATTCCGCTGTTCTCTTCAATGTAACCGATCTTAATTGAATAAGTAGTATCGAAAGAGCAACTCATGTCGTATTTGGGTGGTATTGGTGGTATAGCTCCACTTCCGGTCCCGTTCGTGACGTCACTTCCGGTCCCGTTCGTGACGTCACTTCCGGTCCCGTTCGTGACGTCACTTCCGGTCCCGTTCGTGACGTCACCGCGACGTTTGTCTAAATGTGTATGTTGTTGCATGACTTGGCAAATGTTCACTTCCGGCTCCGTTTGTGACGCCACCGCGACGTGTGTCTACATGTGTATGTTGTTGCATGACATGGCAAATTAAAAAAAATAATGAGTACTTATTAAAACTGTGTGTTAGGTGTTAGGTCTGGTGTTAGATTGGCATTGCAAATTTTTGGAGGCTTTTTAAGATTTGGGTGGCCCTGATAAGGGCCTTTGGAAGTTGAACCTGCCTGACTGTCTACCAAGATAAGTGAACCCAAGGGAACTGCCAAGTCTACCAGATTGTAAAATGACTGCACACTCAAGAGGTACTCCGCCATACGAGAGAACAGCATCAACCTGGAGACCGAGGAGAAGACCAGCCACGAGGCTTTGTGTGAGACTTGTTGTTGTAGTTTTTAACAGATCGTCTAATTACAAACGCTTGAGTTCATGGAGAAGACTCCCCTCCCCCAAGTAAACGACGTCGTGTGAGCCTGAAGACTAAGGAAAAGAAGAAGAATCGACGGTTGTTGAGATGGAGACGAACCAAGACGAGACGACGGTGGAAGAGGAAGGAGACGACGATGAAGAGGAAAAAAGATGTAGTCAAAATTTTTATGGCGAAATCCAACCAGCACGAGAGCACTCCACACGCTTCAGCCCTCTTGTGGTAGTCCTTCTGTAAACATCACCTCAGAGATACGCCGGAAAGAAACGACCGAAGCGTGGACCCGTACAGCACAAAGACTGTCAACGCGTGTTTAACGCATATTCCAACCTCGTTCAACGAAAAAGGAAACCACGAACGGCCACCGCCCACGAAGAAGCTGCGGATTTGTTTGATCGCTTGTTAGGGTATCAAACAAATCCATAACCCGTACTCTGACCTGAGTGCACTCAACGGAGCGGTTGACTGCGGTGAACTTGTTAGAGCCGGTTGAACTGGTTAGAGTCGGTTGAACCCGGGTCAACGGATGCACAAGTTTCTCACAGGTCCGCGCTTCAGCACCACCGCTATAAAAAGGAGGGCGCTCGGCGGGTTGTGCTTCATTCAGGACGTAACTGCTGACCTGTCTGTTTGTCTACCTGCACATTCGCTGTCCACCAACCTGCCTGCTTTCTCGCTGTCTACCACCTGCCTGCCTGGTCTCTCTCGTTGTCTAGCAGCCTGCCTGATCTCTCACTGTCTTACCACCTGACAGCTCTCTCGTTAGCTACCAATCTGCCCGCTCTTTCACTGGCCACCAGCCACCTAGCTACCCGTCACTGATCATGCCTAAACGAGCTAAGCCAACAACCGTGACGCTATCAACCCCTGTAGAGAAAAAGAAGAAAAAAACAAAGAGCCCTTATGTCTCCACTACGAGTACCTCCGTCAGCGTCACAGCCAGACCCACCACGACTAGCCCTGAACCCCTCACCACGTCTAGTGATACCTAGTGAAAGTTACCTCTGCCGGCGTATAAAGCTCACCGTGCACCCGATGGCGTGGTATTGACTGACACGGATGAAGCTGAGAACCCGGACCACGCTGTTCGAATCACTTGAGGGGGTTGTAAATCACTGAAGCAGGTGATGGTAGACTTCCACAGGACCCGTATCACGCCGTATCGGTGGGATGTCGATGAATTCTCCACAGCCCCCAGAGAGATCCAACGAGACGCTGAGTTATGTAACGGTATCCACCCCTCACAAACCGTGCACAAATTTTTTTTTACGTGCATTTCAAATATTGGATGGTGTACAAACAAGACGATCGTCAATACCTGTCACGTCTCTATCACCCTGAACGATGAGGCTTGGACCACCTTAACCAACCCAGCCACCCTTGAGGTCGTGGATGGTTTTAGCGACCACACCACACACCGGAGAAGAGACATCGGAGCCACCCCCGAAGCAACCGTTACATCACCGGATTCGCCACCACTTACAGGACACCTGGATGAGGTGTTTCGATGACTACCTAACCCAGTGTCAGCATCCCTGCAGAAAAAGTATTGCGGTGCCTGTGCTCATATCACCGAGACAACCCAACCTACAAGTAGACGTCTTTATAAATACTAATACTAGTAATACCTGGACTAGATGACAACTCCGGGATTTGTCCCATTCTTGCCTGAAGCCCTAGACCGTGTGGATAGCAGTCGTATGTTTTCGCATATTTCGACGACGCGTCCGAGATCAAGATGTTGTCACCTGTAAATGTCTTTCTAAACCGCCTCGCGGTCAAACAACACGATGCTCGCTTCGAGAAAGTGTTTACGGACTTTTTAGAGAAGAGACCGCCCTAGCCGACCTGGTTCCACCCCATACGGAACTCACCCCCATCACTGTGATTGAGTACTTTGATAAGTTAGCCAATGTTTTTAAATTTAAAAAAAACCGTAGACCTACCAGTCACCTTCATTTTGTTTCATTGTGACGCGATGTTCAGTAGTAATAAAAAATGCTCTTGTTCACACTTTATCTGTTCCGTGTTCTGCATTTTTTTCTGTTTTTTTTACCGTCTGCGTTAGGCTGTCAGACCGATCACTCCGACTTCACGACATCGAGCCATTCACGTGAAGCACCCGAACCCTAGCGAACCACTCTACGGATGGTGATTCAACCTACAAGTAGTCGTCTTTATAAATACTAATACTAGTAACCACCATCAGCACCGTAGCTCGCTGTGTACCCACCGACACAGCTGGAGTGTATATCAGGCGTACGTCTGACGTGTGGGGGGGCAGTATGCAGTCTACGCTTGTGATGTGATGACGGGTGGTAAACTCCATTGGGCGCATATGGTTGCCTCGGTGCAGGATTTAAGAGCCTACAAAACCGTTGTCTTGATGTTTCACGATGGTCGGGGGAATTTAGGCCGTTAACTCGTATTGAAACAATTCACCGACGACGCGTGTGATCAAGCACAACACTCTGACACCATACTACGAACACACCGTATTACCAACGCTTGACGACTTGTCAATACCCACCATCAGGCGACTGGCGACACCACTAGCGGAGCTCGGTGTTTTAGGGTGTCTGACCTGTGTCATCGCTGGTTATTTTGGCCGTTCCTGTTAACAACAGGCAGTACGACCCTGCTTATCACACGGTCAGTATGGGTAGACAGAAGAGGGGGCGGATATCTCGAAAGACCAAGGCAACGACGGTCGATAAGACGTTGAAACGGTTGTATAACGAACCCAACAACCCAGCGGCCTACAGCAGTTTGAATGGCTTATGGAAGGCGGTACGTGATCGATACGTCAAAGTGTCGAAAGCTCAAGTGGTGGCGTGGTTGAAAGGACAACCCAACTATACGTTACACCGACTTGCCCGACGACACTTTCCACAGAATTGGGTGATTGTCGGCGGTATCGACAGTCAGTGGCAAGCGGATTTGGTGGACATCCAAAGTTTGGCCAGAACGACGGTTACCTCTATCTTCTCACCTGTATCGACATCTTCTCCAAATACGCTTGGGTCGTCCAGATTCGGACCAAACCGGGGTTAGCTGATCAACGCCTTTAAGGCTATCTTTGCCACGGGGTATTTACAAACGGACGAAGGGACGGAATTTCTCAACAAGTATTTCAACAGTGTTATATTTCCACACCTGGAACAAAACGAAAGCCTTGGACGGATGTACAAGTACTTTACAGCGACCAATACATGACGCCACATCCATTTAGTGACTTGGTGATAGGTTACAACAAGGCTTATCACCGCAGTTGTGGACGAGCACCGACCCAAGTCACGGTGCAGCAGCAAGACGTTGTTCGCCAGCGTTTGTATGGATCGAGCGCTACACCCCTGAAGAGAGCTCGGTTTGAGTCCGTATCAGTAAAGTCAAAGGCCTGTTTGAAAAGGTTTATTTGCCGAATATTTACCGACTTACAACGCGCCACCACCACACCCTAGGGTTGCTATCAGGTGGAAACGATATTGAAGACATTAAAACGCCGTGGTAACACCTTCCAATGGGTCAAGTGGTTTGGCTGGCCTGTGAGTTTCAATTCGTGGATTCCTGCAACCACTTGCATAACGTAGTACTTGGCCTAGATAATGTGAATTGTCAAAGCGCTCAACAATTCAGTACAGTGTACTAGCGACCGCTTACAGCTGTATGAGCTAAATGTCTGTGGACTAAGGTCGCGATTAAATTACCCCGATATCACTTACTGAAACAAAAAGAGACAATATTGTCTCTGATACATTGATAGATAAATTTGACTTGTCAGGTTACAAACTTTCACTAAATAATATACGATTTCCTCATACAGATCAGGTGGCATAAGTGTTATAATTAAGAAGACCCTACTAAAATACGTTAATATTCATCCAGTTCGAAGTGAACATGTGCTGTGGTTAACGCTCATCAAGCTTGCTCTTAATTGCGAAAAGGATTTGCTTGTGGGAGCTATCTACATACCGCTTGAAAGATCTCGATATAGTAACATCGAAATATTAGACACATCACAAAATGAGCTTATTGATCTTACCACGTCTAATAATAATAATAATAATGTGTGTTTGTTAGGGGACTTTAATGCTTATACCCATGACTATGTTGATTATGTAGAACTAGACAGTGCTATCAGCGAGCAACTAAATCTATGTGACATCCAGTCCTTGATGAGGATCGTTTTCTCTTACATGAATGTGATATATATTTAAAGATAATCATAATCCAAACAACTATGGATACAGGTTGCTTGATTTTTGTAAGTGCAACAACTTGTATGTTTGTAATGGAAGGGTTGGTGGGGATAAGTACCTAGGTAAATTGACATTTAAAGGTTCTAGTGTTGTTGATTATGTCATAGGATCGTCCTGGGTACTAAGTCAAATTTCAGATTTTGATGTTTTATTATTTGACTCTTTATTATCTGATGTTCATTCAGCTATATGCCTTTCTTTGAAAGTGTCATCTGTTTATAACTCTAACAGTAACTGTAATAGTTTAAACCCGGATGTTAGTGGTGAATTTGCGAGTCTCATACATATGTGAAGTGGGATGATAATAAGAAGGACGAATTCGTAAAAAATATCAATCCATTATTAGTTAATAAAATTATCCTAGAGTTAGATAAACTCGATGCTGATTTAAACTTTATATGTAACTCTTTAAGTAAATGGTTTTTCGAAGCAGCAGCATCTACTAAGTTCGTCAGAAAAATAAACAAATCAAAAAGTAGTAAGTCAAAAAACTCTAAGCCATGGTTCAACAGTGATTGTGCTAAATTGCGCAAAACATACACATGTGCTAGAAAACCACCATACAAATGCCAACCTAATGGAACTACGCTTTGCAAATAAACAACACAAGAACACTTTGGATAAAACCATTAGAAACCATAATTCAGATACTCGAGATAAGATAAGAAAGATTAAAAATACAGATACAAAACATTTTTGGATCATAATTGGTAAAAATAAGCCTAAAATTAATGGACACATTTCAATACAGAACCTATACCAGTTTTTTTTTGTAAATCTTAACGAAACACATAACGTTGAAGATCCTACTGATCCTATTACAGTTGATATTCATGACGACTCTTCACTTCTTAATGCACCTATAACAGCGTATGAGACGCGTAAGGCTGTACGTGATCTTAGTAGTGGAAAAGCTTCGGGAGAAGATATGATATTAAATAATATCTAAAAACATCACTTGATACTCTAACCATATTCTTGATACTGGTGTTATACCCGATACCTGGCAGAATGGATTAATAATACCAATTTACAAGAATAAAGGTAGCCGCAAGGACCCTGATCATTACAGGGGGATAACTCTGTTGAGTTGTCTTGGAAAGGTATTCACTAGTATTCCAAACTCCCGAATCTCAACCATTGAAAACCTTTAAAGGCTGTTGTAGATATATTCCTTAGTTGTGGTAAGAGACTTTACTGTGCGTTTATTGACTATAGGAAAGCTTTCGACTCGGTGTGGCGAGTTGGACTGTGGCACAAAATCATTCATTCTGGGAAAAATAGAAAGATTTTAAGAGTAATAATTATTATGTATAATGGCATAAAATCTTGTGTTTTTCTTAATGGAAACAAATCAGACTTCTTTCAGAGCACAGTTGGCGTTCGACAAGGGGGAAATCTTAAACAAATTATGTTTTCAATATTTATTGAACAATTTAGAGACTTATCTAGTAGAAAGCGGCTGTTCTCACACAAATCATTTCCCTGAAGGAGAGCACAGTGAACTCTTAAGTAGCATGTTAAATCTCCTGATCATTCTCTATAACGACGATCGAGCGTGTCGGACACGGAGAAAATTCAACAGTACCATCAGACATTGCAGTCTTATTTTGACCTTTCACAATCGACTCCCTGGGACGGTCCTGGAGACACCCATCGCACCCCTGGGGGTAAACAGCACCACCGTGAACACCGCGACCATCCCCACCAACACCCGACATCCATCAATACAGCCACCGACACGGACGTCACCTTGACCCCAAACGGCTCGTCACCGTCCCGTCAGCCCTACACCCACAGCCCCAGTCTCGTTGAGGTACTCGATAAATGTCATCAACTTGTAGCGGTCACCCTCGGAGATAAGACATCGCGTGTGTTGGTAGCCAGGGACTTTGGCGTTGATACTGAAGCTCATCGGTATATGACGATCGATCCGTACGGTTTTACTGGTGGTGGTGTCATCGGTTTCTAAGGGTTGTAGGTAGGCTTCGAAGTCAAAACAGGCCCAGTACGCGTCGTGGGGTATAGACATGTCCTCTTCCACCAGATCGTCAAATATCGTAGAGGTGTTGGGAAACACACCGCCAGGGTACCGCTTTCTGATCGAGACGTCACATGTTTTGTCGTGACGGTGTAGATTAAAGGAGCGCTGAAAGTTTTGACCGAACTGCTGGCACTGGTATTGGTAAGCGTAGAGACCCCTGTCCTTCACATAGCTGAAGTGGCTTTGATAAAGGTTGAGCGTCATCGTGGAGGTGTGCTGATCCAGCGATCGACGTACGCATACAGCGTGTAGAGCCTCGTCCTCGAGCGTAAGCTCGTAGACGGAGATGTTTAGGTGGAATAACGTCTCCGCACGGTCTAGGCGGCTGAGGGGTACCCAACGAAAGTGTTTGACATTAAGTACATCTGGAAGTAGCGCTGTGCCTGGGTGTCGCAGTCTTTCGGTGGTGCTGCCTCTAGGTGGATCGCCAGACAACGAAACAAGCGGAGGTTGTCTTTTTAGGGACCGTTCGAGCCGCTGATGAGGGCGAACAGGCCTCTATTATTCAGCAGATACTCAGGAAAGTTCGTGGTAGCAGGTGCCCTTTTCATAAGCTCGGGTAGTTTGTTAACGTTGAACAGTACGTTGGTGACATGCTCTCCAAACCACTTCGTGTCAGAGCGTTGTAGACGACCCCAGGTCATCGCATTGTGCGTCTTGTAGGCCGTATTCCCCCCCCACAAGCGCTGTTAAGGTCACCGTGTTCTGTATTAAATGTGGGGTTGGTAACACCCGGACGTTGTTGAGGCTGGGGTAGTAATACCGCACCTGGTTGGTCTCACAATGCCGCAGGATCAGGCCGTAGGCGAAGTTTAATTTAAACGCCGTTGTCTGGTCATTGTAGATGTCTCGTATGAAGCGATGCAGGACCCGCTGGCCGTTTAGGCGGAAGTTGTACCGGTCCTGGACAGGTCCACCACGTTGAAAATGTTGCCGTATGGTGGACCAGTGCTGGCGGTTCAGGGCAGCGATGCCCGTGGCCTCGGGTATAGCCTCGGGGAGGCGCGTCATGCCCCAAGCGTCGATGACGCTTTAAACTCGACGTCCGCGTGAAAAACTTTCAACAGGCGTCACACATAAAGCGTGATCCTCCACCACCAGTTCGTCTTTCTCGTCCACCGTCTGCGTCTCTGTCTCCTTCGTCACCTCTATCTCCAGGTTGATGTTGCTCTCGTCTATGGCGGAGTAACCTGCACTTCTGGGTAAATTGCGCTTTGCAAACAGCGTGGGTAGTTAGGTAGATATATAGGTAGGTTGGTAGTCGCAGCTATCCGCAAGGCAATGCGAGGCAGGCAGGTCTGGAATGAAGCTCAACTCGCCGAGAGCCCTCCTTTTTATAGCCAGAAGTGCGGACCTGTAAAAACTTGTGCACCCGTTGACCCCGGGTTCAACCGACTCTAACCAGTTAAACCGGCTCTAACAAGTTCACCATCGAGGTGAACCGCTTCGGTGAGTGCACAACACACTATCAGTTGTTTAAAATAAAAGTTAAATGAAAAAACATACAGTAGCCTGGTTATGTACATTCCTTGAACCGATGGTGAAGTAGGTTCATTATATATACCCTTATGCAAGTTGTTCAAATAAAAAAAGAAACAAAGACGGAAACCTGGTTATGTACGTTTCATGAATCGATCTTTTGATGTAGTATGGTACTTATACACCCATACGATAGGGTATTCAAATAAAAAATAAATAAAAGAAGAACAGGCCACTCTTTATTAAAAAAAAAATATGGAGGTCTATACCACAGACTTGGGGATTCGTAAGTTACTTAGACATCAAATGACTGACATTAACCTGCACACGTAGACTGAAGCAGACGACCGCTGGGTTGTTATGGGGATGAAAATGCGAGTACAGATGGCGCTGTGACATGCTGTGTGCGCCATTTTGTTCTATGTTCGACCTGTATTCCATCAAACGACAAAGGAATGACTAAAAAAAAAAAACTACTAGACTACTATTTATGTAAAAAAAAAACACCATGAAGGGCCGATGGGCTTTGGGCCCTCGCTAATCCCCTTATAAACAAGGGACTGCTTTAACAGTGTACAGTATGTAGACTGAAGCAGCCGAGAGCTTGAGTGACGTCACTTGTTTACATCGAGCCAGCCATGTTTAGCATTGAGTGACGTGATGGTCACAACAGACCGTCGCTCAAGATCTGGTGTCGGCGAACTGCTGTTACCATGACGTCACTCAAACCCACATAGCTTCGCCATCTTGTCTGTGGATTGAATGTTCGCTGTTTCGAGAGGTCGCGTTATCCATCGCTTAAACTACTTATGCTACGTGAAAGAGTGCCTTTGCTTTTCCTAAACAACACCTCAACCCCAACAGTCTACACAACGCATGGCCGTCAAGCACCCGAAGTCTAACACAAGGAAGCACACTTCAGATTTTTTTTTCGATCTCTGAACATTTCAATCCAACAAGTTTTATCACACTTACGCGCCTAAAGAATATAAAGAGGTGATCAATCGACATTCAGTCATGCCACAAATCACGAACCAACAGGGCACCAAGCACCACGCCAGCCACGGCAGAGAAAGGTTGCCATGATGAGTACCACGCCACGACTGAGGAAGACAAAGAAGGAGATGAAGACGAGGAAGGAGAGTAAGTCATCACACAACGCTCTCCTCCGCCAATACATAAAGGCTCAGAAGGGGGAAACCGAGAAGCCTGGTGAGGCTTGTTCACCTTAACCCGGCTGGCCCAACTCTTTTTTACTTCCAAAGTCCCTTATCATGGCCACCTAAATCTTACGAAAAAAGTCTCCAAAAATTTGCAAAGCCAATCTAACACCAGCCCCCCACACCGACAGTTTTAATAAGAACTCATTTTTAAAAAAAAAATTGCCATGCCATGCAACAACATACACATGTACACACACACGTCGCGGTGACGTCACGAACGGGGCCGGAAGTAAACATTTGCCATGTCATGCAATAACAACATACACATGTAGAGACACGTCGTGGTGACGTCACGAACGGAACTGGAAGTGGAGCGATACCACCAAAATACGACCAGAGTTGCTCTCCCTATACTAATTGAATAGCAGGAGTAAATAACCAGCTCCTATTAACATAGCCAAAGCTATAGCGAAAACCATTTTGTTTAACAATAGGCTTTCGGATATTTTTTGTGTCCATTTAAAATGTGGCCATTGACCTAATTCACTAAAAGGACACACAAATTGCCTAAAATAGAGATTCAAATCATGTTTTTGTCCGTCGAAACAACATAAACAAGTAGACACACGTCGTGGTGACATCACGAACGGAACTAGAAGTGGAGCGATACCACCGATACCACCCAAATACGACCAGAGTTGCTCTCCCTATACTAATTGAATACCAGGAGTAAATACCCAGCTCCTATTAACATAGCCAAAGCTATAGCGAAACCCATTTTGTTTAACAATGTATAGACTTTGGGATATTTATTGTGTCCATTTAAAATGTAGCCATTGACCTAATTTTCCCTATTTGGGAATAAAACATGTTCGGAGTATTCAACCAAATAAATTAGAGTATGCAATAATACACTATTGGTCACTTTATCCGCCAGAGGGTGTAGCTGTAATTCTGGTTATATGCGCTCGATCCGCCAAGGATCGTAATGCAGAGTAGCTCGGATTTAAAATCTTGGCTAGTGAAGATAGCCTACCTGTTGATTGTCTGATAACCAGCCTGACTGGCATTATTTGTTGTCCATACGGCTGGGGAACCAAAAGCCACTTTTCCGTCCGACATTCCTTGTCCCGTCTCAGCTCCGCCCCAGTCTAGAGTTGTATCCCCCACACACCAGTCGTTATAACTCTGATAGTGCCCACTATTGCCGATCTGACGGTACTGAATTGGTATGGCACAGGCCGAGGCGTCTTCTTTGCAGACTAAACATAATACAACATATTTCAAAGCAGTTTTAATTGGTTTATTTATTAATATTACGAAATACTCGACTTAATTTTTTAATTAGCTAACCAAACTTATCGACTTACTTATTACAGAACAATGTTACATAACCAGCCGTAGCCAAAGTTGATCGTAATTACCATGACGGCGCTGTGACAAGATGAACTTATGCTAAGATCTCTCTGTGAAATGGGTCCCTGTATTATAAATTTATCTTCCAAGGTGAACATTTTGCAATTAAACAAATAAGCCTCGCCATATTCAGTTGGAAGAGATGATGTTCTAATCCTATTACTATTAGTTTCCTGAATATAAAATATATTATATGATTTACCCGGCCTTCGTTCGAAATCAATTCCACCCCTGAAAAAAAGAGTCTGGTCAACAGATGTCTGCTTTTCCATCAGAACCACTGTTCTCTGGTAATCTTTTACATCCTGGCCAAAGTTCGGGTCAAGACTGACTCGTGCTCCTTTATACAATAAAGACAGATTAATTACAGGATTAATCGAAAGGAAAATAGTAATTACCTGAATCATTAACTTCTTTTATTTCTCAAAAATATATGTGGTTAGTTACCTTTTTTATATTTCTGAAAAATATTTGTAGCAAGTTATATTTATAACGATAACAAATGTTTGATAACTACTGTTTGCGATCAGAGTAGATCTACATGAACTATGATTTTGTTTGTTTGTTTGATTGGGGTTTAACGTCGTACTCAAGGGTATTTCACTTATATGACGACGTGCCAGCCCAAT
>JAQQZZ010088373.1:0-18086 GCA_030265115.1 Mopalia vespertina
ATCTAGAACATAAGATGATTCATCGATTTTAATTAATCTACATCCCTGTGCCAGTGTGATTGCTTTTAGAAATATAAAGAGCAGTGTGTTCCATAAATGTATTTTCTCAGCACTAGAGGATCATTATTTACCCTTGAGCATGGAGTTAAACACCAGACAGTTTAAATATAGTTTATACATGTTTAATCAGGAAGTGTGTAGCAATGTTTATGGTTTATAAAGGCTTTAGCTGCTCTAACATGCAACCTGTTTAGGTGACAATGATCAAAGATTATCACCTGGGACTAGTAGGTATACTCATCCCAGATTATATGGCCCACGGCCTTGGCTTAGTGGTAGCTTGTGCGGTTATTAATCCCACTTCAATTTACCATTCACAGGATCAAGTCTGTCTGTCGACCCTCAGGTATATGTGTTAGTCACACGGTGTGGATCCGGCAATCACAGGGGTGCTTTTTACCAGGTTTTCTCCTGGTTTTCCTGCATAATTAGGCAAGGAACAATGTGAAGTGGATAATCTGTGGTCATATAAGTGAAATACTCTTGAGTACGATGTTAAACCCCAATCAAACAAACAAACAATCATCCCAGATTATCACGAACGACTGTGAGGCAGCTTCGTGTTGCCCTGCTGCTTTTAGATCTTAGGGATAACAAAGAAGTCGATCTGTTTGATATCATTGTAGTGTGTCTTGTGGTTGTCCTGTCTATAGTCTTTGTTTGTGGCCAGTGATGTTGTGGGAGATTTCTGTCAACCATCTGGGATGGCATGCGGTTATGAGTGAAATAAGAATGGCGCTAAACTCTAATCAAACATACAATCAGCGCTTATCAGCACTTGTTATAAATACCATAATTTATCTTGTTTCAAAGGTTGACAGGAAACCTTTGTAACCATCTCAATAAAAAAAAAAACTTTTTTTTGTCACCCAAGTTTTTCAGATATGTTTTATTAGGCTGAAAATCATGACTACATGGTTACTATATTATATTATAAATACAGATATAAGTACATAGTTTTGTATTATGATGGTTTTATTTGACCCAGATAATACTGATCTTTTATCTTTTCTAGAAGTTATTGAAACTCTCAATTCAAGTGCTATACAATAGTATAGTTGTTTAGCTTGGGTCACTGACGTCTTGTATACTATTATAAAGTACTACAGGTCCAAACTCATGCTTAGCAAAACTAAAGATTGATGTAAACAATTCAAGTACCTCAGCTAAAGTTTAGACCTTGAGCAGCCTAAAAACAAACTCTTCATAAAGTGAAGTTATCTATAAAAAATACTTGACTAGAATATTTGTTAAGATAAAGTTTGAAGAGCAGGCTGCAGGTCTTAGTTCAAGTTGAGCTCTAGCATTTAAACAAGTTGGCCTTTGAAAGGTCCACGGCAGATTAGTCTTAACTTTGTCATGTACATATTCTGGTAGTTAAAGCTGCGTGCACATACATCATGGGTAAGTTATTTTCAATTGGTTAAGTGAATTTTTGTTTGAAAATTTATTCTTTTGTCGATTATCTAGGCAGCATTGTTTTCATTCAGCTCATTCTTAACATCATGATTAGCTCTATGTTTATTTGTTTTTATTGAAGAGAAAAAATTGCTTGCGTCCGCCGAGAGTCAAACGCAGGTCTCTGGCTAGCAGGGCCAGCGTTTGTACCGACTGAGCTACAGAGGCTCACGTCAGAACTACCACAAATTATATATACATGTACAAAGATCTGGGGAAGATCGCTCCAATCGACAGTGAATTTATGTTTGTTCTTTCAGTGAAAGATAGAGGCCCGCAGCTTTGGCTTAATGGATAGTGTGACCGCTTACTAATCCCACTTCCATGTGAAGTGGACAATCCGTCGTCATATAAATGAAATACCCTTGAGTACGACGTTAAACCCCAATCAATCAAACCAACAAACAAATCAATGAAAAATAGTTGTTAAGCACAAGCACAGATGAATGATTGCATATAATTTACTTTGTACATTTCTGTTTTGTTTGACCAGGTGATCTGTGTGTGGCGTCCTCATGTGATTTGCTGACATCAGACTCCTTGTATCTCCCAGTGAGCACCCCTCTCCGTGGCCTCCACCCTCACGCAACACCCACGGAGACGGAGCAAAACACACAGACAGGAGCAACAACGCAAACATATATTCACCATGAGCCTACAATCATTGACAAAGAAACTGTTTCACATGAGCTGTTAAAGAACAAAAAGACGTCGGTACTAGCAGAGAAAACAGCTTTGAAGCTTATTAACACTAAATATTCCAGCTATGACAAACGGCCTATAAAACCCTTGAACCAGGGCAAATCTCAACCGCCTGTCGCAACAAGAAATACCCAACAACCTCCTCTGATGCAGTCAAAAGTTGAGTCTAGGGTAGGCGAAAGAAAATCCTCAAATCTGCCTGTTTCCCAGATGCGCTCAGTGGGATATGAAGAGAAAAGCATCAACTCCCCTGCTCTAAGGTCTCAGGCTCTCAGTCATATTAAAGATGTGGCCGCGTTAAGAAAAAATAAAAAATTCGCACAACGTCCACAGGTTGGAAATAACCATACCTCTAATAACTTTGACAGTAATGTGAAAACTAACAGGAACTCTACTCCGCCTGAAGGACAGTCCGGTAAAGTTACTGAAAATAGAACTTCCGATAACAAGAAGGCTGCTTCAGAAGAAGTATGGCTTGGTCACAGTGTCAGGGATTCTGGGTTTCTCTCAAGACCGGCCAGTGACGCCATCTCCGTCTCAGACCATGGTAAGACAATCATCGTTTACAGCACCGAGGCCATTTTTAGATAATGTTGTATGTCCAAAAAATATTGTATAAACAAAATTTTGTTAATGTTAAGTTAAACTATAGGGTAAAAATATTGCACAAGATTTTATAGTCATATGACATTTTGTGAAAGCGTCCAGCTTATTTGGTTTCTTATTGTAGTCTACATCAGGTTATTTCCCCCGGTGAAACAGATGTACATGTAGTATCAGGCCTGTGCTGTAATCTTTTCTGGCATAACCTAAAAATCGGTCCTCTAAAATTTTGTGAGGTAACCTAACATTTGCATTTACCCCTGGTTTGCTGATTTTTTAAATACATACACCAACTTCATTGATTATCGGATGACAAATTACTTTTTACTTGTACTCTTATCCTGTGTTGAGATCTTTACAATTTTGACAAATTTTGAAAATAAAAAGTCATTCGTTTAATTTCAACAATAAAAGCTTCCTGGAAAACCTCAATTTTATCCCTGAAAAGTCCTGGAATTTCAAGACTGTATCACACCACAGCGTAGCTGAAATATGGCTAAATGTGGCGTAAAACACTAATCAATCAATCAATCAATCTATAACCCCTAGTGAAATTAATGTTATTGCAGAGAAGTTAGCAGCAGTAAAGATCCAGTGTGTGTGGAGAGGACACTGGGCTAGACACCACTGTCCTCAGGTGAGGTACGTCAGGGAGGAAATGAGGAGCAAGAGGATGGAGGAACATATCTTATATCTCAAGGCTGATCTACAAAGGTACTGTTTTGGGTATCAGATTACCACATTCAAGGCATTTTTAAAAATAATCACATCCTATAAAATATCACACAATGCAGCATTAGGGGTGTAAAATACAGTAATCTTCCGTTTTTGGCAATATTTGCTGGTGCAGCAGCCAGTTATTAGGTTTTGAAATTATCTCATTACACTAATCCTACAAACTATCGATAGTGTCAGTACCTGATTTGTTTTAATAACATTTGTTCAATACATTTAAATGGAGCAATTAAAGACAAGGCTATTAATTAACTTGACTTCAGATTTGTTGATAATTTACGCTTACACTTACGCTTACGTAAGACAATTGCACATTTTGTAGGATCTAAATACATATTGAATTTGTGTGCTCAATTTTGTCAGAAATCCACAAACAACACAACCACAATAGTGTCCTACGTATTGCTGAAGTACTGTGGACTACCTTTATAGTACTATCACAATATGAAGCAATAATCACCCCTCAGGGGTAGTAATTTATAAATATTTGTCCTGTAAAAATTAAGACCGCCTGTAAAAGTTCCCAGAATTAATCATTGTGTTTATAAATGACCTGCAGGACAAAAAATGTAAAAAAATATCTTACAAAATATTTTAACCCCTGCATCTTTTAAGACATTGTCATATTGTGTTAAAGTTTTAAATATATTATAATACTCTGTAGTTATCTCTCATCTCAGTCAAAGAGAACCGTAGTGAGACCCAAGAAAAGAAAGGCACACAGATACACTGCTTTGTTATTGATCCCTTCAGAAATAAACAGCCCTCTGGTTAAAGAGCTTTTTGTTTGAAGAGTAGCAATGCTGTCTTTACTTTGCACTGGAGAAGGATTAACTTTCCAAAATAAAAAAAATGATTCACATCTTGGCTGTGCTAGTGTCAATTATTGCTGTAATTCACCACCTTCATATAAATGAAATACCCTCAAGCAGGGTGTAAAACACCAATTAATCAATCAATCATACTATTAAATAATAATTTTAACAATTCTCCCAACAATAGGCTTACAGCAGATATATATTTTTTGTTCCAGAGGCCAATTTCTCAAAGCTATTTCCGTAAAAGAGAAGGGAAAGCACTTAAATGACAGATTTAAAATGTGCTACCGTACCACAAGTTTGCTATGTACATTGTCACAAGAGATCTTAATAAATTGATAAATTTTGGTTCTGAATTTTTGATTTAGTAGATAAAAATTGCCCTTGACAACAATATTCTGACCAATTTCATGCTATCAGTTGGCCCTGGGATGAGTATGTAGAGGGATTTGAAACTGCACTACCCTTTGAATCATCGAACCGTGAATGTGTTTCTCGGCTAGCTTGTTCCAAACAACACATCGGGCGTGTTGGTCAAACATATTAAGTCTGCCCAGTATAGGCAAATGCAGTGTAGGGTAGGGAGTGTCGGTTAGGGCTAGCTTGGTCTACTGAGCGGACTTCATATGTTAGACCGACACGCCTAACGTGTCGTTTGGAACGAGCTAGCCAAGTAACACATTCATGGTTTGATGATTCGAAGGGTAGCGGTGTTTCAAATCCCTCTACATACTCATCCCAGGTTGGCCTTAATGCTCAATTATATATTAATATATGTAATCTTTTCTTCAGACAAAAGCTGTTGTACAAAGAAGAGAAGCAGTTGAGTAATTTACAATTAGAGGCCATCAAACACCTGTGGAAAGAGGTAAGGAAAATCTTGTGTATTTTTCACAAAAGGAAAATATTAAAACGGTTCCTGCAATTAGAATCATTAAATTAGACTCTTATTTTGAAATCTATAGGTGGGTTGTTATTTTTCTTGATAACGATTTGAATCTGTTAGTATTATTATTTTAAGACCAAATCAGTGCAGTATTAAAGGCAATGGATTGTTAAAATAGGGAAAAAAGGGAATAGATATTCACCTTTTTCTGTGTTTCTGCCTTCTCTCTTGACAGTGCGGGGGTTGGAGGGAGCTTCATGTTGCCCTGGTGCTCTCAGAGCTAAAGGGGAACAGGAAGACAATCTGTTTGTGGTGTCTGTATTACGTCCTGTTATTGTCCTGTATTCGACCCGTCTTGTCTTTGTTTGTTGCCAGTGGTGTCGAGGGTGGTTTCCTTCACACATTGGGCTGGCACGCCATCATATAAGTGAAATACCCTTGAGTACAACGTAAAACCCCAATCAAACAAATCTCTCTCGACAGAAGATATGGGAAAGTTCTAAAGATCCCAGGAGTTCGTTATAGCATGAATCCCAAAATCATTTGCAGTGAAGATTAATAATTTAAGTGAGAAAAATATTGTTTCATATCAACCATCTGTACAGCCACGTATATGATAACTTTTTAAAAACCATGTTATGCATCATTTCTAGGTTCAGTCTTTGCAGAACTGGAAATATGAGATGGTTTCTGACCAATCAAATATCAGCTCTCAAAAGCCAATGAACAAAGAGATTGAGAACACCATGGAGAAGATAGAGGTTATCAGAGGTCAGGGATATCACAGGGCACAGATATTGTCTATGAATCAGTCTGTTCAGCAGGAGACATCCAATAGGGCAGATCTGGAGGCTACCTGTGAGCATCTTAAATCTCAGGTATGTTCTCAGATTAGTCCAGCCTGTCGTCATATAAGTGAAATGCCTTTGAGTGCAACATTGAACCCCAATCAAACAAACAAACATGAGATTAAACCTAAAGCATTGAGTCTTCCTTGATTGTAGGTGGCTCAGTTGCAGGAGACAGTCCAAGGTTTATCCAGTATTATTACAAGCAGTCACTACCTTACTCAGGCGTTTCAAACTCCACTCTCAGGTAAGCCCAGGTGTTTCGTTTTTCTTCTTTTAAACCTCTCACCTCCCCTCAAGAATCACCAGGTCATTAATGAGCTGCACTGATTATGTTTCTTGCCCGGTAAATACGAACTAGCATTGATCACACGAGTGAAGTTAATATAATATATATAATAATGATGATAACTTTATTTGAAGACAGAATATATGCAGCCCAAAAATATATTTGTTCTTCCCTGTGGTCCTCATATATTACAAATACATGAATATTGAAACAAATAGTAAATCTTTATTTATATTGCAGTAATAAAGATGAGAATTAAATTATCATATTAAAATATTCTCTGAAGACAGCAATCATAAGCAAAAAATTGTTAAATTAAACAATTGTTTGAAGCCTAATATTTAAAATTATTATATAACAATCATTAGATAAAACAGTGTAAGTTCTTGAGTTTAAAAGCATCTGTATAATGAAAGTTGAGGTAGTAGCCTAGTGGCTTTGTTCCCTTTCCTTTCATAGACTCTTTGTTATCGGAGCACTCAAGTAACATGGATTTGCCAACAGAGCAAAACGCTAAACATTTTACTGTTTCGTAAGTGTGGTTATATACTTTACAGTACGTCTCTGTTAAGTGAAATACCCTTGATACCAGTCAATCTTTAACTAAAGACAAGACATTATTGGGATGATACCAGCGGCTTCGGGCCAGGTTGCTCAAAGCGCCTTTAAATTCAATCTGCTTTAAGATGATGCACATCATGTTGAAGGTCTAATTCTATTACTCTTTTAGCGATTTAATCTTGTGTTAGTGTCTAATAGCCTTTTAAGCAACTTTTTTTTTAAAGATTTTATCTTATATTAGGATATTGCAGAATCAATATATTATTTTTCATTGCAGAATCAAATGGTGTTCGAATCCGAGGATGTTCAGAAGATGTCTTTCCTAATGTTGGCCAGTCTATGAACACCAATGTTGACTGGGGTGAGTGTTTTTGACAAAGTTTTAATTTCACCACATGTGGCCCATGAGGTTTGCCGACACTTTATTTGATAACTATCTACCTTTAAACCACCCAGTCATTATTTCTGTGTAAAAAACCTTTATACTTTCACATAGAAATGTATGTGTTACCACCTCTTGGTTATAAACTTAGGTTTGAAGTAACCTCTCACTTAAAGCCTTTAAGCCCTATAAGTCTTCAGATTTTTCTGCATAACGTTAATTCCACATTTGCTATCTTTAGGTCAGAATTAAACATGTATTTTATCAGTATTTATCATTATACTTTTTTCAGGTTTTATATCCACATCCCCTGTGACACGTACAGAAAGCCATAGCCTCTACCCAGGCCAGCTCCTCCCACCATCAAATGTACAGTTACATCCCAGGGGAGATTACTCAGTATTCATTTCATGGCAGCCTTCCAAAGTCGTTGACACATCACAGCAACAAGTGTTAAAACCTTTAATAGGTAAAAAATATATAATATATGTTTGAAGAATTCTGTTTTTACAGCATTCAGTTATTTTTGGTTAACTCTTCTTCAGTTTTGAACAGCTTCTAGTTCAGAAAATTTTACAACTTGAAACCCATTCAGGAATCAAACCCCACAACCCTCAAGTTAGGCATGGAATAGCCAGCAGCAAATTTATTGATACAGTACTTTTCCCCTGTTATAATGGTCATTGCTCTATGAGGTTTCCATCTCATTTAAGCAAGGAACAGTGTCAAATGGACCTATCTTTCCTATGATTCATAGTACCATTTTGGTTGACAATTAACCAGGCCTGTGCTGTAATCTGTTCTGGCATAACCTCAAAATTGCTCCTCTAAAATTTTGTGAGATAACCTAACATTTGCATTTTCCCCTTGTTTGATGATTTTTAAATACATAAATGTGCCTTGGTGAAAATGCAAATTTAGAAGAAGACTGCAAACAATTTGGGAAACCTATAAATAGGTCCTCCTAGATTAAGTTTGCATAACCATGGGGAAACCCCGTTTGAACCGTTCTCCCCAACAGCCTGTTAACTGTTTTTTTAGTTCCAAATGTAACCCAATATGCTGTCTTTTCAAATGCACATGGCTAATTAAATGGATATTCCTGTTGCTATGGTCCTCTCAAAGCTAAGGAGAAACATGAAACCAATCTGTCGTAGCATCTTTGTTTAGATTCTTGTGATTGTCCTGTCTTGTTTTCATTGGTTGCCAGTGACGGTGGTTTCCTTTACTTGTCGAGGTGGCACGTCAACAAATATCCTAAAGTAGGTGACCAAACTCTGATCAACAAACTTAATTATGTTTTTCAGGTTATCGTATATATGTGAACGGGACAGCTATAGGAATGGTACCAGGTAACTTCACTGCAGCAATGGCGGAATGCTTGGATTCTTCACTCTCTTACAGGTAGGTGAAGATAAAACCGAAATTTCAAGCTATAACATTACAACAATAGGGCGACATGTCTTTGAAAAATAGTGTTATCCATTTACGCAGACCGCCTACCTTGTGTATTTATGACCAATCCACGATTTTTAACATGGGTGGTAAAGACATTAATGCACATTTAGAACTAAAAGTTAATAAAATCATGACAATTTCATTTTTCTTTGGCTTGAAGTATTATTGTTTACAGTTGCAATAAATTCACGACTATTTTTCTGTAAATAAATTAAAAAGAGCAAATGTTGAAGTATAGGTTAGTTGTCCTACTTCTATGTAAATTGCCTTAAGTGGCAATTTCATTTTTTCTTTTGTGGAATAGGACATCACCCAGTTGTAATTCACCTCCAATTTCGTCCATAATATGGCTACTTTAAAATTAATTTAAAGACTTAGAAATGGTTACTGGGAGACAGATTAAACATTTTTCAGTTAGTAAACATCAGGATTTTTCAGAAAACATAAATTTGTTTCACAGGAACCATATCTTAGTCCTTAAAATAACTTTTAAAGTAGCCATATTATGGACGAAATTGGAGGTGATTTAGGGTAATACAACATGTTTCTCATTGTCACATCTACAGTATTATGTTTATTAACAGTATTCAAATAACCTACAATGAATCACTTTTTAGGAAGCATATTTTTCCACATTAATCACAGTTTAATGAATAAAATAAAAACAATTAAACAGAAACTTCATTCTCACACATTGTTTTATTTTAAGCAATTTCTTGTTCAGTAATTATGATCCTTGTGAAAAACTGAGGTATTGAGGTTTCTAAATTTTGCCAGCTTAATGTTGAAGTGCATTATATATAATTGGATTTAATTTCTATTCACATTAAAATATATCAAAGATTAAAATGCTAACAGTATATAGTACGGCAGGAATAAAACCCCAGAGGGCTAGTTATATCCCTTGAAGTAGGCTTATGTATAATGCTGACTGCCTACTTATTTTATCCATAATAAACAAGTAGATATGCCCATGCAAATGTTTTCTAACTGTATTCCTGAATATATAAGTAATTGCTGGGCAAGTAGTGATCAATCCCTCAGGGGTTAAGTGTTTGATCCCTGGAAGAGGCAGGCAATTTTTCAATTCTTTTCATTTATAAATAAATACATGCAATAATTCGGATAGTTAATGTGTGTGATGCAAGTAGACAATTGGATCAATTATTGGTTATACTTTCATCAGACAATACCGAAAATCACCTAACATTTTTTTTTTTTTTTTTTTTTTTTGAATTTTATAATTGTGCAGTTGTAATGGCATATGAACAAACTTCTGATTCGATAAACTCCTGATGCTCCCTTACTAAAAATGGTCTCATCTGCCACTCAGACACGATTCGTATGACCTTAAAATAATTACCAAAGGAATAATTGTGTGGACGAAATTATACGTGATTTAGGGTAATACAATAGTCTGGTAATAATTTATCTTTTATGCCAGGGTATGGACCACAATAACATAATACCAGATAAAAATCATACTTTATATATATTCTTCACCAACTACATCCACTGTTTGATCTTTGTTTGAAACAATAAAACAGATTTTTTTTTAAAATTTATTTAACGGCTCATTAAAGCTGTTTTAATGAGCAGATCTGTAAAATTCCTCAATTGGTGTTAATATTACTCCACGGTTCCATGTCTCTTCGTGTGACCCTGGTGATCTTGTAGCCCGAAGGGCAACATGTAGTTGATCCATTTTGTGTCATGTGCTTGCCTTGTCTTGTCTTAATTAGTTGCCAGTGGCAGCAAGGGTGGTTTCCTTCATCCACTGGGTTGACACACCATCTTATAAGTTAAATTAACCTTAAGCAGGACATTAAAACCCAATCAAACAGTCTTGTTTTTTGTCATTGTTTGTCGTCAGTGATCTATGATCTATGATGATTTTCTTGACCCATCATGGATTGATTTAACTCATATGAAGGGGCCAAGTACAGGCCCCTCAAATTAAACAAAAATAAAATAATAGTAGATGAAATATTTCCCTTTTCAGCTGCGAATATCAAATATTTTATCAAAATAAGATTTCAATCAAAGTTGAAATACATAGGCTTTTTATGACTATAGGACTGTCCTATCATATCATAATTTTATTTTATTTTGATAAATCAAATATTCAATTTTTCATATTAAAAAGGTACTAAAACAAGTGAGTTTTGTGAATACCTACCCATTAAGCATCCACGCTGTCATGCAGATGGAATAAAGCTAAGTGTGGTGTTAAACAACAAGCAATTTGTTTATAAAGGCTTCAATGTGATTAAAGGGTTCCTATGTTACTGGGTGTTTTCAGATTCTTATCAGTTCCCTGAATTGAAAAATCCTTTCCAGATGACTAGTGAAGGTACAATGATAATTTTCTCGCTTTTATACAGACCTTTTCTGCAGTTTGGATTGCTGTGACTGGCTTTAGTTTTCAGCTTTTTATTACAGGGGCAGACAACTGATATTTAAAAAAGCTTATCAATGTTTATTTTGTGTAAGTTTAAGGCCTGGGGCCCATTCCAAAAAGTGCTCTTAGCCAAAGTTCATCTTAATTGTCATGACGACCAGTACTGGAGGTATCCGGTCCTCATGGTAATTAAGATCAATTTAAGCTAAGATTGCTTTTTGGAACTACACCCTAGTTCAGGTCACAAGGTTGGGCACCCATCATTTACTGTCCAAGCAAATAATAGGCCGGGTGTAAAATTTTTAAGACGAAAAATTTGATCTTTTGTCGATGCTAGTAAGTAGGATGAAAGTGATGATCATCGTGAATGGATAGAATGTAGAGTTCGTTTACATTTACTTATCATCTTCTTATGTTTTGTGCAATGATATCTAAATAAGCATCCGTGACCATTTTTACGGAAACATGGGAAGGGGGCAAGACATATTTCACTTTCAAACATTTTTTGTTTTAACGGGTTGAAAAAGGGCTGGCATCCAGAAGCCCTGAAATTTACAGACTTTCCTTTTGAAAGTATCGATGAAGCGACGGTCTGTGCCATTCAAACCATTCACTTTAAAGTTAATGTTTTTATACAGTGAAAACTAAAATTTAGTAAAATTATGGTAAATTCTTAACTATTTTTTAATACATGTATCTATGATATAAATCACCCATATTTTAATCTCTCTACCTACATGTTAGGTTATTCTATATTTCTTTTATTTGACTGCTGTGTGTGTGATTATCTTACTCCGCAGTGCAGACAAAAAGCTTTCATAAATGTTTTGCTTTGCTTTCAAGGAGGATTAAGTATAAGCTTTATAAGTAAAAATGTTCCTTTTTAAGGTTAGATTATTCCATTGATGTGTACCATTTTTTTGTTTCCATTGTTATTCTATGCCCTCTGGTGCGGAGGGTTGGGAGGGAGCTTTCTGTTGCCCTGGTGCTTTTGGAGCTCAGGAGAAACATGAAGCTGATCTGTCTGTGAAGTCTTTGTACATGTATAACGTCCTGTGATTGTTCTGTATTTGTCCTGTTTTGTCTTTGTTCCTTGCCAGTGGCGTAGATGGTGTTTTCCTTCACCAATTGGGCTGGCAAACCTTCATGTGAGGGAAATAACCAGGTACGACATTAAACCCCAAACAAACAAAGAAACACATGACGTCTGGCTAAGGGCAAATTGTTTGCAGCATAACTCTGCTTAACTCTTAACTTAAAACGCTCTAAGCATTTCATACCGCCTTTATACAGGTGAAATACCCTTGAGCACAGCATAATACAGGGTTTTCGAGTTATGATGACATCCCTTTGCAAAATTACATTATCAGTTAACGGCAAGGGAGGTCCAATCCATGGGCAGTATAGCGACAATTGCAAATAAACAGGTAAACATTAATAAAACGTTTTGAATTTGGTTTTCCCATAGCCTAAATATTAGTTTTTTGCAAAAGTTTCAATTTTAGAGCTATATTTTTGTGAATATAACTCGTAATGTTAAAGAATAGGCTGACTACCCTACCATGCCATAAAGTGGCAATGTCATTTTACAAAGGGATGTCACTCTGTTGTCGTAACATCATAACTCAAAACCCCCATATTGAACCAATCAATCAATTTTTTGTTTATTTTTTTGTAACCCTCAGCAGTATTAACCTGCAGTAAATAGAGGTTTCCTCCTGACCTGCCACTGAATTTAAAAAAGGTATATTAACTAAATGCACAATCAGCCATCATGTTATTATAAGTGAAATACCCTTGAGTATGTCATTAAATCATTAATTTTGTATAATGAAATAAAATTTGAGACAGGGGTAAACGTTATGGTATAGAAGTGTAATCAACAGAGTTTTCCTTATTTCAGCAAATGGTTTCTATTGATTAATAATTTCCTGTAATTTGTGTTTCCAAAGAGTTGAAGCAGAGGTCTCTATCCGGTCCAATAGCTTCGAGTGCCACGAGTTCATTAACACGAGGGCCACGATCAAATTCCTCTACCTCCCTTCATACATCTCACATTCCACGGAGAGGTAAGCGTGCTCAGTGATAAGCATGCTCTTATTGCCTCTGCATGATGCCCCATCCTCCGAAATGCCTGGATCATCAACTGTTTGACACTAGTAGATAAGAATGCCCAGGCAGAAAGAAACACTAGAATACCAGATCTTGGCCCAGTTGCTCAAAATAGGATTATTTGCTAACACCAGATTAAATCTCTAATAGCAGATTGAGATAGCCCTTCAACATGGCTTGACATGATTTAATATCAGATTAATCTAATAGAGCTTTGAGCAACTGGCCCCTGGTTAATTGAAGTTGATTTTATTTTGAAATTCAATAAAATATACTGTTGCTTGACACATCAGAGTAGTTTGGTGCTGTTGACTAGCCTTCCTTGATACCCCTCACCTAGTAGTATTACTGCATGCTGACTGTAGTTCAGACAAAACCTAGTGCCTGATTACAGTCAGAAACAAATTAAATGACCTGCATGCCCAATCCAATTAAAATTCTCATTTGCATGATATGGAATCACAAAAGCTTAAACGATTTCCATAGTAAAGCAACGAATCTCGTGGTTAATCTGCATGTCAAAGAAATATCCATTATGACTTTGTGTTGAACAAGAATGGACTGTTGATTTGAAGTGCATGGCGTTGAAGTTGAATGCAAATGACTTCTCTTGTATGTGTCATTGTCCTAAATAATCCAGCAGGACGTGGAATTAATTCGAATGCCAGGAAATGCATGCAACCTATTTATTTCCTGAAAGGATTTTGCTTCAATTGTTCAACAAAATGAAAAGCAGCAAAGATTCCATCTTTAGGAAAGGAAATCAGCCGCTGTCTTGCTTGTAGCTATGTTGTCTACATGTCATTATTAGGTCCTCTAATGATGCCTGTCTTATGGCATGAACAGTGACTATTAAGGACAATAAGTTTCTACAATAAATAGAATGTTGAAGTATTCGTTGCAGAACTGAAAAGACATCTTCTTAGCTTACTTCATTTTGCATAGATTCTGAAAACCGAGACATGGTTGTTTTGTTCTGTAACATTTTGATTGAGTCTGTTTTAACGGCTGAGTTAGCACTTTAATAGTTACATATAAGACTAAGAGTAAGATGGTACAGAGGACAGAAAACAGATGTACATGAAATTTATTGATACAAGTAACCCATTTGTTAGATGGAACATAAATTGTTAAAAGATAGGATTTAGATTCAAGTCCACAGCTGAATGCAGAAAAAAACAATTTTTGACATTAGTCAAAATTTTAGATGTATTTATAAAACATGGCAAACCTGGTCAAAAAAATATTGAGAACAATGTTTAACATTTACTACTGGTCTGTTGGACCAGAAACAAATCATTTTTTAAAGATATTACACTGTTGATGAAGATTACATCTTTGCAAACGAAGGGCTGGCTGTTTAAGCCTCCATTTCATCTTCATTCAATGTATAACCGGACGTTAATTCAACGGAGCTTGGACCAAGTACATTTAAACCAAGGAGAATGTATTGTTGGCTTGTTTCTTCAGTTAACAACTAAACGTTTTGACAAATGAAAGATTTTTCAGAATTCTACTCCTACATTAGAATTGTTTATTTGTTTGTTTTGTATGATTGTCTCTTTGTTAGTATGTCTTTCATTCATTCATTCGTTTGCCCTTAAGACTTTTGTTTGATAATTCATTCATTCATCCATTTGTTGATTCGTTCATGCTTTTGTTCATGAATTTGTTTATCCCTTATTTGGGGTTCTTGATTTATTCCCCTTACCAATGCTATAAATTGTTCTCCCAGAGAACCCTGTAATACAAAAATTTAAAAATTCTTGTTTCCTTTCAACATACACGTGGTGTAAAACACTAATCAATCAATCCTTTCAACATTCCATTTACATGCATGGTACATGTTTAAAGCAACATGCCATAACAAGCGTATCGAATGTTAGCCTTCTGTGCCTTTATTAAGCATTAAATATACCTGAGGCATTTCGGAAATATCATCTGTGTTTTATTATTCAAATCTGTGAATGACAGCTCATCGAGAATTTCCCATCTTTGGCCTGGAGCAGTAATCTGCACATATTTTCAGCTCCCCTATCTCCGTTTCTGGCATGGCCTTGTTTCCTGCCAATAGCAGGTTGTGTGTTTTATTTGAAGCTATCTCTATCCATTATCTTTCTGCGCAAGTGTCAGACTGGTGAAAACAGCCTCCAGTGCGAATTTCAATTCCTGTTCTGAGATCAGTATTTTGTAGCCCTTTTAAATTCAATATAGACGAGTGCCTGACAGTGATGAGCCAAAAATAGGTTATCTTTTTCACATGTTTAGCATTCATGTTCTGAAACATGACACAATATGAGATCTTATAGTTGCAATGAGATCTCATGAATCATGAGATTTGGAAGGACAGACAGGGGTTAAGAAATCTAAACAAGTGAACTCCGTGCTATACCAGGGCCAGCCACATAGCTGTCCAGTCTTGTCTATGTTTGTTACTGGTGAGACCATGGTAATTTCTTTCAGTCATTGGATCGGCATGTTCTGTTACAATATATTTCTTTATTGCAGCTAAGCGGCATACTCAAATCAATCTGAGTAAAATCTTAGAGCTAAGAGGCAACATGAACCTGATTTTTTAGGGATGTCTTTGTATTATGTCCTGCGATTGTCCTGTATTTGTCCTGCATTGTCTTTGTTTGTTGTCAGTGGCAGAGGGTGGTTTCCTTCACCCTATTGGGCTGGCAAACCGTCATGTGAGATGCCATCATGTGAGTGAAATAAATTTAAGTGTGGCATTAAACCCCAATCAAACAAACAGACAAACCAACAAACTGTCATGTGAGTGAAAAAACCTTAAGTACACGTATGGTGTTCAACCCCAATCAATCAAACAAACAAACAAACAGACATCAAGAAAACCACATAGTAAAACTATCTTGACTTTTCAAATAATCCACTAGAACATGACATGCTAAATGACCAATTCAGTGAACAAAATTTCCATCAACTGTACCCCAGAATTGACCACAACGCTGTTAGTATTTTTTTTTTCTCTAATTCTATTTTTATTTTAGCAAAGCCTGTTTAATTGGTGCAAGCTGTAGTTATGTTGCCATTTTCATGCCTGGCTTTGTTGATATTTTGCATCTGAATCACTCAAATAATTGTAATGAACATTTAATTAGCAGGGCAAGTTAATCCCATAAAAGATCTGATTCTGTTTCATGGTTTTTAGGAAGTCTCTATAGCTGATAATCATTTTACTTCCTGTTTTGAAGTCAAGCAAATTTTCTGCAAGTCCATTGATTTTTCAGGAAATTAACAGGGAAAAAATATTATTATCAGTGCTATGATAAACCTGTTGAATTCTGCTTGGAGCAGTTCATGTTTAGTTGTGGAATCTATTTCCTGTCCCTGTAACATGTAACGACAGAAGCGTCTTAGTAAAAGTGTGGAGTTCATCATGCAAGGTATCCATAAGACAGGCGCACTCTGCATCAGAAATAGCTCAACATTGAAAGGAATGATAATAGATTGTATTGGCTATTAAAGGTTTATATGTGTGCCAATCCGTTTGCTGTGTTAGTAACTTAATGCTCCTTCAGTGCCTATAATAAAGACAGTATGTGTATGCTTGGAACATATTGGTCTAAGCGAGATGACCTGTTGGTACCTTAAGATAATTGATTAATCTAAATCACATATGAAATATGGCACCAACGCTAATAAAAGATATAGGATGTAAACCTAAAAGATAGGTCAAAATTTCTTTTATATACCTTAATTAATTTCAGAGCTACCAAAGTGCAGTTTGTTAAATGCTTTCTTAATCCTGGCAGAGGGTTGGGAGGGAGTATTCTGTTGCTCTGGTGTTCTCAGAGCTGGATAGGCAAAGGAATGCTCCTACTGCTCTGGTGCTTTCCGAGCTAAGGGGCAACTCTGTGCCAATCTGCCGTTTTGTGTAGCAATTTCAATTTGAACACTTTGTGGTACTTACTCAAATTAATCTTATTTAATGGATTTATAGTATATTTAAACATGCAGATGTTAAATAATAAATTTGATTCTTACCATTTCTTTAATCTACCTAATGCTTTTCTTTATATACTATGTCCAGCTTCTCTTCATTCCATTAATGGAATTTCATCTATGCTGAAAGAAAATCCAATCCATTGTCATAGTCCACGGCCATTTGGACTTGGTAAGGCGTTTGTATGGAATGGTATTTTGTCGCATGTTCAGTGACAATCTATTTTGTTCAGGGTTGTTATTTAATTTTGTAGATGCATGAGCAGTGACCATGATTGCATATCCAGTGAACATTTGTTACATTTTGGGGTCTTCCCTGTTTTATAGTTGGATGTCCAGTGAGCATTTATTACATTCTGGGATCTCCTTGTTTCATAGTTGCATATCCAGTGAGCATTTATTACATCTCCCCTGTGTTTTATAGTTGGATGTCCAGTGAGCATTTATTTACTTTCTGGGGTCTCCTCTTTGTTTTATAGTTGCATGTCCAGTAAACATTTATTACATTCCTGGGGTCCCCTCTTTATTTCATAGTGCCAGCGCTCTCCAAATTGTCGTGCGGGTGGTTGGAGAGAGCTTCATGTTGCCTTGGTGCTCTCGGAGCTAAAGGGGAACAGGAAGCCGATCTTTTTGTGCTGTCTGTATTGCGTCCTGTTGTTGTCCTGTATTTGTCCCGTCTTGTCTTAGTGTGTTGCCAGTGTAATATAATAACATTTAGGGCTCTTCATGATTTGGTTTGAGAATCACAATGTGACATATCCAGTGACACTCTATAATATTTAGGGTGCTTGATTGTTTTGTTTC